>SKCR01005928.1:0-67920 GCA_019454045.1 Zanthoxylum bungeanum | reverse complement strand
TATGCTACTCGATCATTGGATGGCACTAGGGTATAGGTGTCGGCCCACATATGGTTGGTTAGGTGGGGTCCATAGGCCCTATAATATATATTTTTTAATACAACAAAAAAGATGAGAACTGTCATAAAAAGTCGACTTTTTATGACGTTTTTTTGTATGAGCCATCATAAAAAGCCTACTTTCTATGACTTTTTTTAAAAACCGTCATAACAGTCGACTTTTTATGGCAGTTTTACAACCGTCATAAAAACTCAAGACTTTTTATGACCCTACATAAGATGAAGGTTTGAAAACCGTCATAAAAATCCATTTAGAATCATCATAAAATGTCTTTTGTAATAGTGACGTGTTTGGGTTCGAACGAAATTTGGCAGAAGCTTCCCGTGCGATTTACGTTCGTCTTCTCGTGCGAACGAAACTTTCCAGAGTGTTTACGCTCAAGGTGCATTCGAGACTTCGTTCAAACGAGTTTGCGGAATAGTGTACGTTCAACACACGTTCATGTTACATTCAAATAAGATTATGATAATGGGTTATTTTAGACACATTTTGAGGCAGTTTTGCATAAGAAAAACCATACTTTTACCCTACCTATATATACAAACTTAGAGCCAACTTACCAGAGGTTGGAATCATATTATTCCGAGCTTAAAAACTTATTGTTTCAACCTTCTTGATAAATCACTTTGAAGACTTCATTGTTTCTCTTGTCTTCTTTATTTTGGTGAGATTCCTTGATTGACCATCATCACAGAAACACAACGCTGATCCAATTTCAAAGCCTTCAGAGTTTTTTGGGAGGAAGATTGGTAGTCGAAGTTCCGGCGTTGCGAGTTTGCAGAGTTGATCCGCTCAGAGACTTTAGAGGTTCTGAAGAAGGCCATTTGGTGCGGGCTCGGTGAGTTCTTTGAGTTATTACAATCTAGAGGTATTTGAGTCAGTATAGTTGCTACTGATGAGTGGTAATTATATCACTATTTCCCACTCATTTAACCTAAAATTTTGTATAGTTTCTTGAGTCTTGTGAATATTTTGATGTGTTTTTGTGTTATTTTATAGATAAATAAAGTTTCAGGACATTCTGGAGGTGATTTGGACCAAAATAGTGAAAATTGGAAAAATGGCATTTTGGTAATTTTGGCGCGTCGCGACGCCTAACGTGCACCAAGTCCATGCTAACGTGCGCCGGGTCCACAAGTCAGAATCATAGAAGTTTGACTTTGCTAACGTGCGTCGTGCCATGTGTCACCATCACAGTCGATATGCTAACGTGCGTTGTGCCACGTGTCATCATCCTACGGTGCCGACAATCACCATTGCCACGTGTGCCACGTGTCACTCCACGTCAGCGTCCACATCATCAGTTGACCAAGTCAACGTGCCACCTCACCGCCACGTCATCATCAGCCAATCACGAAGTGCCACGTGTCACAATCATATGGTGCCGATAGTCGCCATCGCCACTTCAGCGCCACGTCAGCATAATAATTGAGTTGTTAGCCACCTCGCCACGTGTCGCCTTATCTCCTTATCTGAATTGCCACGTGTCAAGCCCTCAGCATGCCATGCCAAAAAGTTCTGGCCTACCGGGGTCTATAAATTGAGCTCGAGATTTCAGTTTTAGATGTATCATTCTCTCTAAATTCTCTGATGTAAATAGGGAGTTCTCTTCTTAGTTTCTTTAAAATTTAGTTTTGTAATTATTTTAATTACGTTATGTAATAATAGTAATTTACTTTCTTACTTTTTACAGTTTTTACTATTCACCATGAGGAGGTAACTTCCCCCTGCTAGGGTGAAATGTAATTCTTTTACTATTGCTATTTAGATTAATCTCCCTTAAATATAATATATTCACTATTTAAAAATTGACTTAAAAAGGATACCGCCAGATTGGTCGTTTGGTAATTCATTTTAATCTGGTTTAAACCTGACTAATCAAGGATACCGCCAGATTGGTCGGTTGATAATTAAATTTTCTTACCGCCTATATGGCAGGTTTATTTCGGTTCCGCCTTTATGGCTGGTTGGACTTAGGGATGGCAATTTTACCCACAAACCTGCAAACCCGCAAAAACACGCCCGCAATGGGTAGGATTTGGTAAATATATAGTGGGTGCGGTGCGGGTTTGTAATTAAAGCAGAATCCGCTGCGGGTGCGGTGCGGGTTTGGTATTTAAGAAAAAATGCGGGTATCCGCTGCGGGTATCCATATACCCACAATATTATTTTTTATTAATTAATATTCTTAGGACAATATAAAAAAACCTTCATATAAAAAACAACTAACAAAACCTAAACCTAAAATACTAATCCACAGTTTCACATTCGCACTCAGCCGCAGCAGCCCGCAACCTGCCCAACTGAAGATTTTTTGCATGACTATTATTTTTTTTCCTAATCACACTTGTTCATAAAATTATAATGCAAAAATTTGGATTAAGTTCACATAATCAGAAACGGGAGATGAGCAAAATAAGCTAGTGTTTGCTGCAACTTCAGTAGCTCTTCATTACACTTACACCACTTGAGCCTTGTAAGCATCACTTTCATTACACTTAGCATAAAAAATATGACCAAAGATTGATGATTACTTTTTAGCTTATTGTCGATTGAGTTGGCTAATTTAGATCATTATAATTATGAAGAGAATAACTCGTTTTAATTCTGTTTATATGAAAAAATAAACATATGGTACTGAGTCTTTCATACATTATGTTATTTATGTACTGTATATACATACATTGCATGTTGTATATTTCAAATGAAAAACAAATGTGAAAACTACAGCTAGCAATTAAAAAAAAATTATTTAATTAAAAAAAATTATATTATTAAGAACACAAAGTATTCAATATTTAAAACCCGCAAAATCCGTGGGTACCAATGCGGGTTTGGTAATTTATTTTATATGCGTGCGAGTTTGGTAATGAAAATTAAAACCCGCAACGGGGTTAGGTGCGTGTTTGGTAATTTATTTACATATGTGATGAGTGGTATTTATATCACTATTTCTCACTCAATTAACTTAATATTTTGTATAGTTTCGCGAGTTTGTGAACGTTTTAATGTATTGGTGTTATTTTGCAGATAAATAAAGTTTGGAAAGCATTGGAGGCAATTTGGGGCAAAAAAACGGACAAAAATGCGTCAACGGAATATTTTGGTCTTATCGCGTCGCGACGCCAAGACTTACGCGTCGCGACGTCTAAAATGTGCCGAACAGTGCTAACGTGCGCCAGGTCCACAAATCAGAATCTGAGAAAAGTTTGACTTTGCTAAAATGCGCCGTGCCACGTGTCACCATCACAGTCGATCTGCTAACATGCGCCGTGCCACGTGTCAGCATCCTACGGTGCCAAGAGTCATCATCGCCACGTGTCATCCTACGTGTCTCCATGTCATCAGCCACGTCAGCAAGTCAACAAGTCAACATTGCCACCTCACCGCCACGTCATCATCAGCCAATCAGAAGCTGCCACGTGTCGCAATTCTATGGTGCCGACATTCTCTTTCCCACGTGTCGCCACGTCACCGCCACCTCACCGCCACGTCAGCATCAATTATTGGGTATCCTATCCTTATCTGACACGTGGCGGATAAGAATCTCAGCGACCAATCAGAAACCGCCACGTGTCACAATAATTGAAGCCCAACCACTTTGCCACGTGTCACCTTATCAGCTTATCCAGAATCTTCAAACCAGCGAACCAGAGCGTGCCACGTCGACAAACCTGGCGTAGCGACGCTGAGGTCCTTGGCGTCGCGACGCCAGAAACCGAATTTTTGCCTATAAATAGAGCGCGAAATTTCAGAATTCAGTGCACCACTCTCTCTCTTATAATCTTTCTAAAGAGAGAGTTTCTCTCTCTACTTTCTTTTAATTTTAGTTTTTTTAGTTTTTAGTTTTGTAATTAATTTTAATTACGTTTTGTTTATATAGTAATTTAATTTTTACTTTTTACTTTTTACAGTTTTTATTATTTACCATGAGGAGGTAACTCCCCCAGCTAGGGTGAAAGGTAATTCTTTTACTGTTACTATTTAGATTAATCTCCCTTAAAAATAATATATTCACTATTTAAAATATTGACTTAAAAAGGATACCGCCAGATTGGTCGGTTGGTAATTCATTTTAATCTGATTTAAACCTGACTAATAAAGGATACCGCCAGATTGGTCGGTTGGTAATTTAATTTTGGTTCCGCCTTTATGGCTGGTTGGACTTAATTTGACTTAATCAGGTTACCGCCTATATGGCTGGTTGGAAAAAGAATCACAAGTTTATATATTATTTATGGGAGATATCTAAATTAGTAGTAGTAAAAGTAATTCCTTTTACCTTAGCATTTTATTTTATTGTAATTTACTTTTCAATATTTACTTTACCGCATTTTTACTTTATGTCTTTTATTTTCAAGTTTTTACTAGCCCTAGTTATGTGTTGTAACTAAATTAGTTATCTGGGGTTGTGATGAAATCCAATATCACCGTTTTATAAGGGTTAGATTATAGCTTGGGTAATATAAAGATTTATTTATTGAGTCTTAAACTTAATGCTTTTTCATTAATTGGCCATTAATAAAATTGATCTGGTAAATCTAAAATGAACTAGACATAGGGTTTAGGTTTCAGCCTTAGACTCAATAGCCCACGATCTTCCTTGAGGATAGATAACCCTTTAATAGATTTCCTTACAGGATAGGAATATACCTGTCGGGCGGGGTAGCCATAATTGGGACTTAAACTTAATGAATCCAGATAATTTGGTTGACATAGACATATGGTTCAATTGGGTTAAACTGGGTATTTGTGTCTGACCATCGACAGAGGCTTACACATAATTTAGTGTTCCAGGTTAATAAATCAATATATTACCCAACTTTAAGATAATCACTTCATCTTTAAATGATATTGGAAGAAATCACAACCCTAGATAGTTTTTAATATTGAATTTTCTTAAAACCTATTTTCGACAATTTTATTTACTTGTTTTTAAATTTAGAATCATCACCATTTCAAATCAATCAATCAACCTGTTAGATACTAGTAATCATTTGACCTCATAAAATTAATAGATTAGATATTAAGTCCTCGTGGGATCGATATTTTTATACTACTTGAACGATACGTGCGCTTGCGTTATACGTGTGTGTTTACGCCGGTCAAGTTTTTGGCGCCGTTGCCGGGGACTTATTTATCTTTTACTATTAGTTTAGGGGTTAGATACCGTTACTTGTATCTAATTTCTTTTTACTTATTGTCATTGTTTTCTTGTGTTTCAGGTTCTCAGAAACTACATGAGACGAACCAGAAGCTTTGAACTCCGATCGCTTGACCCAGAAATTGAAAGAACCATCAGACAGTTGAGAAGGGAAAGGCGAGAAGGCCAAGAAGCTTTAGTCAACATGGAACCTGAACCTTTGAACGTTGCACCACCAATTCCCATTCGAGACAGAACCATTCCGATGGTTGACAGACTCATTTCCTGTATTGTACTTCCTCCCTTACCAGCAAATGCGTGTGACATCAAAACATGCATTCAGATGATTCAGCAGTCAGTTCAATTTGGGGGGAATGCAACTGAAGATCCTAATTCCCACATCAGCAACTTCCTGGAAGTTTGCGGCACTTTTAATTACAACCGAGAAGCTGAAGAAGCAATGAGACTGCGTGTTTTTCCATATTCCCTGAAGGACAGAGCTAAAGCTTGGCTACATTCACTACCAGCAGGTTCCATCACAACTTGGAACACTTTAGCCACCAAATTTCTTGCAAAGTACTTTCCACCAGCCAGAACCGGAAAACTGAGGAATGACATCACATCCTTTGTACAACAAGATTCAGAATCCCTCTGCGAAGCTTGGGAAAGGTATAAAGATTTACTCCGGAAATGTCCTCACCATGAGATTCCAAAATGGCTTCAAGTCCAAACATTCTATAATGGACTTTCTGGAATAATGAGAACCACAATCGATGCTGCTGCTGGAGGAGCCTTGATGGCAAAAGGAGAAGATCAAGCCTGGGACCTAATCGAAGAAATGGCCAACAACAATTCCTTGTGGCCAACAGAAAGGAGCATGATCCAAAGAATTGCAGGAATTTATGAAGTTGGAGCAAACACAGCAGTGAATACCAGGCTGGATCAGATATGCAAATGTCTAGAAACACTTAGCACGCAAGTTGTGAACATCACTGGATCCACAAGTTCACCATATGGAGGAGCACCAGAACCAAACCAACATGAAGAGACGGTGAATTATGTCAACAATTCAACAGACAGGGGAACAATCCATATTCCAACACCTACAACCCAGGGTGGAGGAGGAATCATCCTAATTTATCATGGAGCAACAATTCAGGCCAACAGCAGAACTATCCACCACTTGAATTCCAGCAACAGAACAAAGGCCAGGAGCATGAAAAAGAACCAGAAATGAAAGATTGGTTTGCAGAGATGTTCAAAAAGCAAGAAGCAAAATACGATGCTATGTTTCAATCCCAAGCAACATTAATTCAAAGTAAATCTGCTTCTATTAAAGCACTGGAGAATCAAATGGGACAACTGGCAAATGCTCAGAGTTACAGACCGCCAGGTACCCTTCCTAGCAACACAGAGCCAAATCCAAGAAACATGGGGAAGGAACAATGTCATGCCATCATGTTAAAGAGCGGTACTGAAATCAACAAAGATGTTGGAGTCAATTCAACTGCTGAGGAAGTTCCAAAAGAAACAAAGCAACAAATGGAGGAAAAAGAAGCAAAGGAAAAAGAACAGATCACTCCACCTCCACCTTTTCCTCAACGTCTTCAGAAGAATAATTGGACAAGAAATTTTCCCGGTTCCTGGAGATCTTCAAAAAGCTGCATATCAACATTCCATTTGCAGAAGCGTTGGAACAAATGCCCACCTATGCCAAATTCATGAAAGATATTCTTTCACAAAAACGAAGATTGGGAGATTACGAGACAGTGGCATTAACAGAAGAATGCAGTGCTATCATTCAGAGGAAACTTCCCCCGAAGTTGAAAGATCCTGGCAGTTTCACTGTTCCTTGCGTCATAGGAGAACATAACTTTGGTAAGGCTTTGTGTGATTTAGGTGCTAGTGTTAACTTGATGCCTTTTTCTATTTTCAGGAAACTGCAGATTGGAGAAACAATGCCAACTTCAGTCTCACTACAACTTGCTGATAGAACGCTCGTATTTCCGAGAGGTGTAGTTGAGGATGTGCTGGTCAAGGTTGACAAATTCATTTTCCCAGCAGATTTTATTGTCCTTGATATGGAGGAAGACGCAGACGTGCCAATCATCCTTGGGAGACCATTCTTGGCTACAGGTCGAACCATTATTGATGTACAAAAAGGAGAACTAACCATGAGGGTACAAGACCAAGAAGTAACATTCAATGTTTTCAAAGCCATGAATTTCCCAGATGATGAAAAGAATGAGGAATGTTTCAAACTCGATATGATACACAGTACCATTCAGAACTCTGATGAAAGACAAAGTTCTACTGACAAACTTAAAACATGTCAATTGCCTGTGGAGCCTAAAGATAAAGCATATTTTGCACTGAAAGAGCCAATTCTTGCACTACAAGCAACATAAAAGAAAAAGTTCCACCAGCTCAACGAATTGGAGGAATTTCACAATCAGCCTTTTGAGGATGCCAAATTGTACAAAGAAAATGGCAAGAAGAGACATGATGAGAAGTTAGTGCGCATACAACTGGAACCAGGGCAGAAGGTACTGTTAAACAAATCAAGGGTGAAATTCTTCCCATGGAAGCCAAAATCACGGTGGTCAGGTCCATTTGTGATCACCAAAGTTTTACCAAATAGAGCCGTTGAGATACATGATCCTGACGCTAACAAAACTTTCAAGGTTAAAAACAAGCGTGTCAAGCACTACTGGGGAGAATCATTTGAGCGACAAAAAGAAAGTGTTACACTTTCAGATCCAGCTTAACATTCGAGAAGCCAAGTCTGGCTGACGACTTTAAACTTAGCGCTAGCAGGGAGGCAACCCATGCAATTGTGTATATATTGTGATTTGGTGTGTTTTATTTTTTTGTGTTTAATTTTTGCAGGTTTAGTCATTTCACGATGGAAGATGCTCTCGCAAATCTTCACAAGCAATTTCCTTCTCTCCCTCCAAAATCTCTGATAAAAGTCTACAAAGCTCGCTTGGAACGAATGAGACTACTGACGATCCATGGTATTCCTAATGATATTCGTTGGGTAATTGAAGCACGAGTCCGATTGGCAGGTGAGTCTTCTGACTCTTTTATTTCACATCTGCCTGGTTTAGGAAGAAGCACCTATGCAAAGAAACGTAGAGCTAAGCAAATGGGTGTTTGTTTCAAATGTGCACGATTTAATTGCAACACTCGTTGTCGTTCTTTAGGAATGGTGTCTGATAATCGCGAAGACAAAATTAGATTCATTAGGGATGGCTTGAGTAAGGAGTCTTTAGATGATATATCTTTAACTCTTGAGACGCATCCCAGTGGATATGTTAATATAGCCATTCACAAATTACATACACAATTCCAAAAGGAAAGACAACTGTTAAGTCTCGGGAATCTGACTCAAAAGACCCTGTTTGCCAATTTATAAGAAATTGGATGGGAAGCTTGTCCCTGACGCAAAGACGTCAATCAAGCCGTTACTTTTCTTGTAAATATTTATCTCTTTGTCTTTTTAATAATTGTGATTTGTTTTGATGTTTTCTTTTATTTTTCTCCGATAGGATCCAGACCTTTTTGACTATCACGATATTAATTCGTTACTAATCGTCCTCTGGAAGATACTTGTGCTATTATTACTCACCCTTTTTCAGGGTACTATAAATTCAGCCCGTCATTGCACTTTTGAAGGCATCCGGAGTTGAGAAAGCTATAGTGCTATCTGGGGCGAAGCTGAAACATCACCAGAAATCGCTTGGAATGTACAACGTTGAAGGATTTTATGATTCTTTGTGTGTTTCTTGATGATGCTCGGAGAAATAGGTCGTGTCAAAACCTATGAAAGAACTCCTCTTTACTGCCAGAACTGCTCCAGATCTAATAGACCAACTCTTAGCCTATGAACCACAAGTTGACCATATCCTTTCAAATATAAATTGGCCCGAAGACGATCGTGGTAAGAGGCGTCGGATTAATCTGGATCTTAACCTTTAATTTCCTATAGAATTTCAGTATCTGTGTATTATCTTCTAAACTCTTCTTCTACTGTTTAAGACATTGGGACAATGTCTCATTTAGGTTTGGGGGGAGAGAATTAGTTGATCAGTACCTTGTTTTTAATCTGTGTGTTGTTTTTATTCTTAGTCCGAAAATTTTTCGAAAAATACAAAAAATTGAAATTTTTTCAAAAATTACAAAAATATTTTGCGTTTTGTGTTTTTATTTTAACTAAAAATGTGAAATTGGTGAGAGATAGCTGTTTTGTAAGGATTCATTCCTGAGACGTATCTCAAACCTATTTCGGAACAAGTTAATTTTGTTTATTTCATTTTGAATTATTTAATTGTGAATTCTCCATAAAACTAACTAAAATGGATCTTCGTATTGCTCAGTTGACAGGTATTATCAACATACATGGAAACATACAGACATGAGCTATAATTGAAAAGTTTGTAATATTCAGTGCTCTAGTTTAATTGGAGGAAGCATCTCAGAAAGTGATGGAGTAAAAAAAAAAACATCTGAGATCCGAGTTATTAAGTCTGTAAGGGTGTTTTAACACCTAGTGCCCTAAAGCCAACTGGTTTGGGAGTCACTGGCCCAAAGCTCGCTACATGGATCAAAGATGCTGCAAAAAATATATATATCTGAAGTCTGAGTAATTAAGTCCGTAAGGGGTGTCTTAACACCTGGTGCCCTAAAGTCAACTGGTTTGGGAGTCACCGACCCAACACTCGCTACATAGATGGAAGATATTGTATATAAATAAAAAAATCAAAAATCAAAGAAAAAAATCAGAAAAATCAGAAAAATTATTCCATTTCTACAAAAAGGTGTGAATTCTGATAAAACTTTAGGACAAAAATATTACTATCTTATCAACTGCACTTTGTGACTGTTGTGGGCAAAAATGAGTTGTTTAATATTTTGTTGGCTGTGTATATGGAGAATGGTAAATATAATCAGAGAATTTACATATTCAGTAATTTAGAAAGAAAGAAAACAACTAGTAACTTGGAGTAGAAATTTCACCTGATTAGTCACTAACTTCTTTATTCTCTTTTCGCTTGTCTTTTTGCTTTTGTGTGCGTTAGTTTCACTACCTTTTTACTTTTGTAAAATATTCGTGGGTATCATTACTGTAAACCCTCACGAGACTACAACTCGTCCACTAGGGACACCTAGGGGTTTAAAGGCTTGTTGCATACGCTAAATGCAACCGTGATCCCTACGAAAGTGGCTTAGTTAAATTTTATTTTAAAGATGTTTATGTTATTTTATTTTGTATTTTGCTCGAGGACTAGCAAAATGTTAGGTTTGGGGGTGTGATGAGTGGTAATTATATCACTATTTCTCACTCATTTAACCTAATATTTTGTATAGTTTCTTGAGTCTTGTGAATATTTTGATGTGTTTTGTGTTATTTTGTAGATAAATAAAATTTCAGGACATTCTGGAGGTGATTTGGACCAAAACAGTGAAAATTGGAAAAAAGGGCATTTTGGTAATTTTGGCGCATCGCGACGCGCAAGCCTGCGACGCCTAACGTGTACCAAGTCCATGCTAACGTGCGCCGGGTCCACAAGTCAGAATCAGAGAAGTTTGACTTTGCTAACGTGCGACGTGCCACGTGTCACCATCACAGCCGATATGCTAACGTGCGCCGTGCCACGTGTCATCATCCTATGGTGCCGACAATCACCATTGCCACGTGTGCCATGTGTCACTCCACGTCAGCGTCCACATCATCAGTTGACCAAGTCAACGTGCCACCTCACCGCCACGTCATCATCAGCCAATCACGAAGTGCCACGTGTCACAATCCTATGGTGCCGACAGTCGCCATCGCCACTTCAGCGCCACGTCAGCATAATAAATGAGTTGTTAGCCACCTCGCCACGTGTCACCTTATCTCCTTATCTGAATTGCCACGTCTCAAGCCCTTAGCATGCCACGCAAAAAAGTGCTGGCGTCGCGACGCTGGAGGCCTACCGGGGTCTATAAATTGAGCTCGAGATTTCAGTTTTAGATGTACCATTCTCTCTAAATTCTCTGATGTAAATAGGGAGTTCTCTTCTTAGTTTCTTTAAAATTAGTTGTAATTAATTTTAATTACGTTATGTAATAATAGTAATTTACTTTCTTTACTTTTTACAGTTTTTACTATTCACCATGAGGAGGAGGTAACTTCCCACTGCTAGGGTGAAAGGTAATTCTTTTACTATTTCTATTTAGATTAATCTCCCTTAAATATAATATATTCACTATTTAAAATTGACTTAAAAATGATACCGCCAGATTGGTCGGTTAGTAATTTATTTTAATCTGGTTTAAACCAGACTAATCAAGGATACCGCCAGATTGGTCGGTTGGTAATTAAATTTTCTTACCGCCTATATGGCAGGTTTATTTCGGTTCCGCCTTTATGGCTGGTTGGACTTAATTTGACTTAATCAGGTTACCGCCTATATGGTTGGTTGGTGAAATAATCACAAGTTAATATATTATATTAAGGGAGATATATAAATTAGTAGTAGTAAAAGTTGATCCTTTTACCTTAGCATTTTATTTTATTTTATTGCAATTTACTTTTCAACTTTTACTTTACCGCAATTACTTTTCAGTATTTTGACTTTATGTCTTTTAAAGCCCTAGTTATGTGTCGTAACTAAGTTAGTTATCTGGGGTTGTGATGACTTTTAATATCACCGGTTTATAAGGGGTTATTTATAGTTTGGGTAATTTAAAGGTTTACTTATTAAGTCTTAAGCCTAATGCGTCTTATTAATTGGCCACTAATAAGATTGATATGGTAAATCTAAAATGAATTAGACATAGGGATCTTATGTTTCAGCCTTAGACTTAATAGCCCACGATCTTCCTTGAGGATATATAACCCTTTAATAGATTTCCTTACAGGATAGACATATACCTATCGGGCGGGGTAGCCATAATTGGAACTTAAACTCAATGAATCCAGATAATTTGGTTGACATACATATGGTTCAATTGGGTTAAATTGGGTATTTGCGTCTGACCATCGACAGAGGATTTCGCATAATTTAGTGTTCCAGGTTTGTAAACCGATTTATTACACAAACATGAAATAACCACTTCATCTTTTAAAAGATATTAGAAAGATTCACAACCCTATATATTTTTTAATATTAAATTTTCTTAAAACTACTTTCGAACAATTTTTTATTACTTTTTTTAAATTTAAATCTTCACCATTTCAAATCAATCAATCAACCTGTTAGATACTAGTAATCATTTGACCTCATAAAATTAATAGCTTAGGTATTAAGTCCTCGTGGGATCGATACTTTTTATACTACTTGAACGATACGTGCGCTTGCGTTATACGCGTGTGTAAGCATCGGTCAGCTACCATAGGTCTTATTGTTGGGGTTTTGGGCGGCAATTCGGGTAAATGCAGCGGAACGCGGAAAATCAAAATTTTTCGATTTCAATAATTTTTCTTAGGTAATTAAAACAAACTAATTTATTTTAATTACTCAATACTTAAAAATTGAAATTTTACCCAAAAAGCAATTTTTCAATAATTACCGTTTAACCCCAAAACTTATATTTTTGTCATTTTAGTCCAAAATTGTCAAATACAATTCTAATTGATTCCAAATCAATCCCAAAATGATTTATACATGTCTAATACATGAAAATATAATTTGCAACTCAAAGAAACTGAACTTCCAGAAATTGCCGAATGGTCCCCATACTTTCAAGAATTTATAATTTTGTCCTTTTTGTTCAAAACATGTCAAGGTCAAATCCAAAAATTCCCAAATTTAACATACATCATATATACATCAAATCTCATCACATATATGAAAAGCCCCAAATTTGGTGAGGGTTAAGAACCCTAATTTTATAATTCACAAATTAATTAAATTCAATACTTTAATTCAATTCCCACAACACCAAACAAGTCTCACCATCATGAAATAACTCAAGAACAATTCTAGGTCATTTATGAGTGGCTAAGTAACTCTAGAATGGCAACTAACCATCAAATGGCAAAAGAATACAAATAAACTAGTTTACATGCATTATTTAAATATATACATGCTTTCTGTTAGGGTTGGTGCTCAGAGTGCCAATCCGGATCGTATTTATGTCTGATTCATAAATACGAACAATTGCTTTTTCCATAATATTACTTATTTAATGGTAGCACCTCTTATCTCTTATACACATATTCAATCTAATTGCGATTAGATATCTAATTATGATTAGATTGAAACTAAGTTGGGAAGTATCACTATAAGTTTTATATCCTCAAATAAAGTTTTTGGTCAAGATTTACTAACACGGGTCGGTTAGCAAAATCCACTGAGACCAATACATGTCGTATATCGTGACTTGATCCGATGGTTTATCACAATGAATCATGAGTCTTGGGAGACTCGTATAGACATGTAGGTGTTTATTTGATAAACACTGAACGACTTACTGAAGATTTCCTAATAGATGGTACACCAACGTCAATAGGAATCTTCTCGAGTTGAGTGAGCATAGTGGTCCTTTGACTTGAGATACCACTGTGGATATATGAGTTATCCTCCACACTTTTATGGGAGTCACGTCACCGATCTATTTAGATTAGATCTCCGTCTGTTCGTTGGGTGTGGACTGATGCTCATGATATCATGTGCGTATCAAGATAAAATCTGCCAGTCCTGTGTACAGGGCATATACATCCTACACGTGTTTACGATCTAGTAAATCCATGGCCGTGATATAACTTCAGAAATCAGTTCCGAGTGTTATTTAGAGATTGTAAATTTGAAAGTCGACTATATTATACCAAACAGATTTGACGTTCTTATTTATATCCCAAGTATAATATGGATAGCCTGTGATGGAGGGATTATACGTATACAATGACCTCGACTTGTATAGTTTAGCGAGATTATTCGTGGTCTTCATAATTCATGAGTGGGTGAATTATGGACACGAAATTGGATTTCGTGACGGATAAACCTAAACTTAGAGAGTCCCATATTATAAAGTGTACCCGTTGAGCACTTGGGCAACGCGTTATGAATAATACAGATTATTCATAATACTCCACCAGATTAAATGAGTTAATTCATATCGTTTAAACGGTTTTAAACGAAAACACATGCATATGGACATTTTTGGTCAATCGTAATTATTGTGTATTTGTATTTGATATATAATTCGATTAGATACACATTAATTAATTATCAAATGAGACTTTGACACATGCCATAAATATATGTATTTGTTATTTAATGTAAATAAAATACATATATAATAACAATTATATTAATTAATTATTTAGATATTTAAATATTAAATATTTAAATAATTAAATGATAAATTTTTTCATAATAGTTATGATAAATGTTTGATTATAATTAGTTACATGTGGCATGATTTAATTAAACTTTAGGTGTGCAAATTTGATTTGTTAACATAAAGTTTAATATAATTTAATTGGATTAAATTTTTGAAATTGACCAAAATGCCCTTGGAAGTCGGCAACTTCATTTTTTTTAGAAAAAAAATTCTTTTTTACTTCTAATAGAAGCTTGGCTGAATACTCCTCATCCTAAAAGCTCTCAAATTATTTCTTGATGATTCAAGATGTAGAATGAAGAAAATCAAGAAAAGCCAAGGAATTGAGAGGATTAAAGGTAATTCTACAAATCCCTAAGCTTAGAAATTATGTTTCTTGTTCTTGATGATCTAGTGAGATCCTAGGTTTATTCTTTTATATAAATTTGGGGTTCTTGGATTTGGTGGATGAATTGGAAGGCTTTGTGCATGTGTGAAGTTGTTTTGGATAATATTATTGTAATATTGATTCAATTTTATCATTTGATGATAAGTTGTCATTCTAGAGTGTTATGACCACTCTTTTAATGCCTAAAATTATTCTTGGGTGCTTCATTTGTGGTGACTTTAGTTGGTGTTTTGATTAATATGATTAATGTTGAAAAAGTTAGATTAAAGCATGAAAAATTGATTATTTTTGTTGCAAAATCAGATCTGGAAAACTGGGTTGATTGTGATGAAAACGATGTCTTTTGAATGTATTGGATGTATTTTGGGTGTTGGAACAGTTTCCGGAAATTGTTTC
The DNA here is from genome assembly GCA_019454045.1 of Zanthoxylum bungeanum. Lineage (NCBI taxonomy): Eukaryota > Viridiplantae > Streptophyta > Magnoliopsida > Sapindales > Rutaceae > Zanthoxylum > Zanthoxylum bungeanum. Next base: position 52,600 of record SKCR01005928.1, on the reverse strand, counting down.
GGAGTTGAAATAAGCGAAAATGGCGAAAAACAGCGTTACCGGGTGACTTTTGAGCCAACCGGGTGACGGCTGCCCAAACAGTGAATTTTTCACTCTTCAGCTAGCCCGTGAACTGCCCTAATACTATTGGGGCTGACCTGGGCAGCCCTCATGTGTATTGGGTAGTCGGTTCGGTCAAAAACACGTTTTATGCCATTTTGCGGAAAAACATTTTTCGTAAAAGTTTCGCGATGTTTCTTAAATATTTATGTCGCTATTTGATATCGAATAAATATATTTAGGTGAAATATGAATGAATTATTCATAATGGATATTGAATAATTCATTCGGTAATTTAAAAAAATTTAAAATTACGATTTCGCCTGAACCGCGCTTCCACCGCGCCCGCGCCCAAAATCCCAACACTTTCATCTTTCATCCAAGTTCCCAATCATCAAAAACACATTCATAAAAGAATAGAGAACAAACTAAGCTACAAATGTTGAAGCCTAGTATGATAGAAACAATTTTCATGTAGGAAAAGGTAAGAAAAACTTACTAATATACTTGATTTTCCAAGCTTTTCTTCCTTTTTCTCTTTTTTTCTCTCAAAGCCTCTTTTGTATATGTTTTTATGGTTCTTAGATTGTGAAACAAAAAAGAAAAAATAAGGCTTATATATTTTTCAATATGACCGATTATTGAAGAAATAATAATAGCCAAGTGTTTATAATTTTTATTTCAATAATTGGAAAATTATTTATGAATATTTGTGGTAATAAAACGTCAAATAATTTGATGTTTATCATAAAGTATCCAATTAAATCATGCCATTTAAAACCAATCAAAATTGGCCAAAAAATTCAATCAAATAAAGCCATTTAGCTTACTTAATAAAGTAAACTAGATATTTAATATTTAAATAATTTAATAATTTAATATTTAAATAATCAAATAATTAAATACAAATATCTTAAATATATGTATTATATTTACATTAAACAATCAAAATAAATATATTAAAAATAAATGTCAAATATCACAATTCGACATTTAATAAATGGCTGAAAGATTTCAAACACATGTATCTTCGTTTAACCGTTAAACGACTTATAAATCATCTGTATTATTTATAAAAGTTGACCTAGTACTCTACGAGTATATTTCATTACCGAGACTCTCTAGGTTCAGACATATCCATCACGAAATCCAATTTCGTGTCCATAATCTACCCACCCGTAAATTATGACGAACATGGATAAAATCTCTGAACCATACAGGTCGAGGTCACTGCAAACGTATAATCCTTCCGTCACAGGTATCCAAATTATCCCAGAGATATAGGTATAAACGTCAAATCTCTTTAGATATAATCATGTCGACGATTCTATTAGCAATCTCTTAAATAACACTTAGAACTAATTTCTACAATGTACCACGGGCCCATGGATTTAACATATTGCTAATTCCATAATGGATATCTATGCTTTGTACACATAACTGACAGATCCTATCTTGATACGCACATGATATCATGAGGATCAGTCCACACCCAACGAACAAGAGGAGGTTTGATCTAAATAGATCGGTGACGTGACTGCCATCAAAGTGTGGAGGATACCTCATACATCCACAGTTGTATCTCAAGTTGAAGGATCACTATGCTCACTCAACCCGAGAAGATTCTTATTGACGTTGGTGTACCATCTACTAAGAATCTTCGGCGAGTCGTTCAGTGTTTATCTGATATAAACACCTACGTGTCTATACGAGTCTCCCGAGACTCATGGTTCATTGAGAAACCATTAGAATCCAATACTCCAATATACGACACATACCGGTCTCAGCGGGTTTACTTACTGACAAAGTAATTGTAAACCTTGACCAGGAACAGTTAAAGAATGATACTGTTATGATATCGCTCAATGTCAGTTGCGACGCTTTTGCAACTGTATCATAACTAATCACTCTATGGTCTTTTACGTCTTTACCATATAATAAAAGAATTTATATTATAGAAACTGTTTATTTTATTCATTAATAAAATATACATGAGTATTTACAGGGAAATACATAAGAAATTGGCGCTCAGAGCACCAACCCTAACAAAATCTCCCACTTACTCTAGTGCCAATATCGATTGTATCTAATACCCATTGACTACACATGCTTATCAAATAACTTCGGAGGTATGGTCGATTCTTCTCTCCATTTTGTCGTGAAATTTTACTTCAAAATTTCATAATAGCTAGCACTTGGAGGATTCAAATTAGGTGATAGGGAAACTCACCCAAGTAATTTCAACATAACAACAAGCTTGGAGCTTCATCCAAAGAGGAAATTTCGAAATTTCTCCTTTTAATAATGTAAGTGATTCCGCCACTTTTCTTGTTATTTCACACGTATAATCATGTTTAGGATCTTGTGGCATGTCTTAGAAACTAACAAATCCATTATCTTCTCCTTCTCAAACACATCACATGGCAGTGAGTAATTTTCTGCTCACTGCCGCATTTCATTTTGTGTAACGGGGCTCGGCTCGAATTGATTTTAATCCAGAAATATTGGGGGATATTTAGAAGTGTTTTAAGACTGTATTGAGGCTATTTTTAACTGAAAAATCAGACATGAAATACAGTGGCAGTTCACGCAAATAAGGGCTGATTTGGGCAGTGAGTTGGGCGCATTTTGGGTCCCAAAACAGTCCAGATTTACACTGCTGTTCGGGGGCTTTTCTGAGGCTGAAGTTTTGTTTAAAACATAAACAAAATTTCAGTGACAAGACTGGTAATATTCGGCCAAGTGAAGGGAAGAGCATATAAAATTTTCAAGTTCGATCTCGAATACCTAAGACCCTAAGATTTTTCTGTTGCGTTAGGAAATCGGTTAGCAGGGGCACATCAACTCAGAATCATCAACATCCTATCTTTTAGCTAGAAAATTAGGTGAGTTCCATGGTTCATTTCTGTAGTTTTTGATTTTAAAGTTAGTAGGTATCGCGAGTTAGTGAGCTTAATCCATGACAGTTTTTCGGTAATGCAAGTAAATTTCAAGTTTATTCCCAAGGTGTTATGTGATCTTTTAATACTCCTGCATGCATATCTTTTGTATACGCAATACATGCATAATATAAAATATTTTTATTATGTATGTAATGTTAATTGGTAGAATTTTATGATAATATTGATTAGTGTGTAGGATATCATTTTCTCATAAATCTAAGTGGGGTCATTAGACATTTAAATAAGATAAGAGTATAAAGTGTTGTTGGGGATCTCACATATATATTTTTCAGTCCCTTCAAGATACTCGTATACTAAATACAAAGGGTGACTATTTTAAAAATTCTAAAAAAAATAACTCAGAATGATTAAACAAATATAAATTTTAACTAGATATAGAGATTAAAAAAATATGAATTTGGAATTTACTCAGCACTTACCTTTTAATAATAATTAAAACCAATTTTTTTTTTTTTTTTTTTGACTCTAAATGATGAACCCCTTTCTAAATGAATAAAACAAATATTGTATCATTGTATGATATTCTTAATCAAACTAAATATTGCTGGCTGAGTTTGTCTGATTTATCTCATTTATTAAAATAAAATATGCTAAATCACAGGCTTATTTTATCCATCAACTAAATCTAAGTAATGTTTAATTAGGACACAGGTTCTATAATGAAGTACAAAGCAGACACTGTTATAGGAAAATTTTTATAATGCATCGGTGATACTATTTTATTCATGTAATAATAATTTAATAATATCTTATTAGTTGTGTTAAAACATTAAAAAAAAGTAACTATATTAAATAAATGATAGTTGTATTGAATACAACTACTCATATTGTATGTTTATTAATTGATAATATCACCATAATAATTTTTTTTTTTTTTAAATCGTTGGAAACCCCGCCACCAAACCACCCATTCTGGGCCGCGGCATAGGTAAAACCCCCGACTGCCCCAGACTCTACAAGAAGTTACACCCCCTGAATTCGAACCCAGAACCTCAAGGTGAGATTCTGGACCCTTCACCACCAAGCCACAACCCTTGGGGGCATAATATCACCATACTCATCTCCATTATATCAAAGAATTTTTGGGGGTAAATTCCCAAAAATTTCCTTCTCTTCGGCTGGAAATCTTTTTAAGACGACTTTCGAAGGGTTAGTGTTGGTCTGTCTGTTAGAGTTTCTCTATCAGCCTGTAATCATTCAACGCATGGAGTTGATTGCTTTGAGTAATATAATTTATCTTCTAAACCAAGAAACATTAACACAAATAATTCAAAAGTCTGATCGGTGCCAGAGCTACCGACAATCTCCAACTATATTCTAAAGGGGAAAAAAAGAAAAAGGATCCACTGTACGAAAGATTTCCTCCATTATTAGATTTGAGAAGGCAGATTATTTTCAATATTCGAACCTTAGACCTAAACTTAGGGCACCAATAACGAGGGCATACCAAAATGCACAATTATTTTCGATATTCGACCCGTGATCAAATATATAATAAGTTAATATTTTATCATCACGGTAGCACAATCTTAAGTAATAATGAAGTTTGTTGATTCTCAGTTCCATTAAGCATACGTACGTCGGCAGCTTAATTATGAACATGAAAAGTCAAAGAAAAGTTTTCATAGATTAATTGTTGTCCTAAATTGATATTTCTTGGACCGGTTACACATTTTCACTTCTCAGTTCACATGTACTGCCACCTGGTATGTGCATTGCCTTATCATCTTCTCCTTTTACAGCAAATTAATAATTGTTGGCTTCAAAATGTGAATATTATATGGGTTTTGGCTTAAAATGATTGAGACATTGTGAGGGACACGTGTAAGGGATATTTTTGGGTTAGAATATATTATATATATATATTTTTAAATTTGATCAAAAATTTCTAAACTAATTTGACTGGTGAACCAAACCAAATAACATTGAAAAATAACACTGTGCAATTTAAGCGGCGAGAAATCACCTAATATCAAACTTAACTAATTTGGTAAAAAAATATTGATTTAATTGACTGTCAATTTTAATCACCGATTTCCGATTTTTCAAAATCTCTCCATTTATATAAAGACTCAACATTCTTCTTCTTCTTTTTTCATTAATCTTCTTATTCTTGGAGTCTTTAGTCATCTTTTTCAATTATATGATTTTTTTAACATATTTCATCATAAATGAATAATTTTTAGAAACTCTTTCAAGATGGATTTTTAACATTTTTTTTTATGATCAAACTCACAAAATGTTAAATTTTACCTTTTTTGATTAATTTCTTATTAATATCTAATTATTTATGATTAATCATAAATCACTAAAATCGCTCACATCTGGACCCACAAGTGGAATCAAACAACAATAAATCAGATTCACTTTAATTCAATTCGGATGTACATCCTTTAATGATCACTATGATTATTTTTTTGAATGGCAAATCTTAGGTTTGAATTTCAACCTTTAGTGGTGATACATTGGCCCCAAAAGTCCACAAATGACAAAGTGGTGGGCATTAATTTGTCAGCAAAAAAAGAGACCCACTTAGATAAAATATTTGCTCAATTCTATTTGTTTTCTCACAAGTTAACTCAACATTATCATAGGCATCAATTTTCAAAAGGCCTTTTCACATCAAACCATAGATAAGTTGACGTACAAGTCTCCTGTTTTTGTGGAGGTTTTGAAAACGAAACCCTTTTGGTTATTAATTACATGGTGAGAATTTCACATTGCTCTTACAGGTCTTGAGCATTTATATATATTATATATTTATTTATTAATCATTCTTGTGCTTATTTGCATTTGCTTGTTTGTAGAAGATTCCAACAGAAAGAATTTTAAGCTTCTTCAATGGAGATTTCATCACTCAAAGGATTACCAGAACCAGTAAGAATCATTCTTTTTCTTTTTTAGTAGATGGGGGAAAGTAAGCCAAGCTGCTAGTGTTTACCAAATAAATGGAGCATTCATCATTTTGGCTAAACTTTTTATGCATGCAAAATTTGCAGGCAATGGAGGATCCCAGCTTCATGAATCAATGGCACATGATTAATTCAATTGATGAGTCTAACTTACTACCACTAGCAGTTACATTTGGAGAGAACTTGCAACATTCTTATACTTTCCCAGCTTTCAACAATCACACCTGCATTGATAGACCTCAGAAACAGCTCAAAACAAGCATTTGGAGTTCATCAGAAACTGGGTTTAGTCCCAGCAATGTCTCTGGTGTCAACATGAACCAAATGGGAATTTTGAAGCCTAAACAGGAGACAGCTGGGGCAGGGTACCCTGTTGAGATGTTGGCCTCTCATGGTTCCTTAGGAATAAACCAAAACTATGTGTTCAAGGCTTGTCATGAGGCTAAAAGAATTAGCCCTGGAAGCAGAATTTCTAACACACAAGATCACATTATTGCAGAAAGGAAGCGGCGCGAGAAGCTCAGTCAGCGGTTTATAGCTCTCTCTGCTATAGTTCCTGGCCTAACAAAGGTATATATTTATCAGAAAATGTATGTAGTTTTCTAAAAGTGTCGAAATTATTATAATTTTTTTTGGTTGACAGATGGATAAGGCTTCTGTTCTTGGAGATGCAATCAAGTACTTGAAGCAACTTCAAGAGAAAGTTAAGTTACTTGAGGAGCAAACAAAGAAGAAGAAAGTGGAATCAGTTGTGTTTGTGAAGAAATCAAAGCTCTTTGATGAAGGTGGTGATGACAACAACAACTCCAACGGTCCATTCAATGAGGCATTGCCAGAAATTGAAGCAAGGTTTTGTGACAAAAATGTTCTCATTAGATTTCATTGTGAGAAGAGAAAAGGGATCTTTGAGAAAATAGTGACTGAAATTGAGAGATTTCATCTAACAGTCATCAATACCAGTGTCATGACTTTTGGAAATTACGCTCTTGATATCACTATTATTGCGCAGGTAATATCTATAACCCTTATCTCTCTCTCGCTGATCTTATACAAACCGTCATGATGTTATTAACATCACGACAACAATATAAAGACCGATTAAAAGATAAGAAAAATACAGACTCCAATAAATTGTCTTCTATCTTGTAGTGTATTAGAGTTTGTGTTTTTTTATCTTTTTAATCTATCCAAAATCAGGAGGAGTGTATAAGAACAGTCCTATACATATATCCCTTAAATTCTTTAAGGCCATTAATGCTCTCTTGATTTTGAACAGATGGATGTGGAGTTCAATCTAACTGTGAAGGATCTTGTGAAGAATCTACACTCAGCTTCCCAATTGTTTAAGTGAAAGAACAACTTTTCAAGTTTATTTTCTGCTGCTGCACTTATAGAATAAGACATGAAGTGGCTAGCTTTTTTCAAACTTGTTGCATACAAGGCCTGCAATTATCCACCAATTTAGCTTTGTTTGCTGTGAGGTTCATTTTGCAAGAGGAGTTTTTTTTTTTTTTTTTTTTTTTTTTTTTTTTTTTAAAGTTCATTTTTGCATGGTTAAAAAATTAATTAATTAATTATTAACCATGTTCTTTACACACCCTATTGTTTTTAGGACAATGATATCACAGCTTTATTGGGTTTGATTTTCTTCCTTTTTCTAGGGGCAAAATGGAAACTCAACTGAACCTAGACCCGGCCGGTGGTTCGGAACCGAACCGAACCGGCCGGTTTCTGGTTCCGCAAGTGTGGAATCGGAACCTTGAACCGAACCGAAACAGACCGGTTCGGTTCGGTTCCAAGACTTTTTTTTTTTTTAAAAAAAAATTTGAAAATTAATTAAAATAAATGAGATTAATTTTATAAATAAAAAAAATTATTACATTGAAGAGCTTGAGCTTAAATTTTTAAAAATTTAAGTTGTCTACGTATCCTCCAAGGGTGAGAGGAATCAAAGCTCACGTAGTTCCATTACAATTTTAAGACATATCCCTTTTGTAAATTATAATTTTACAATTATCAATCATCATTATCAGTTGATCATTCGGCTCCGGTTCCGCTTGCACTTGTTGCAGAAGCATTATCGAACAAATCTTCAAAATCATCAGGGGCATCTTCTTGTTGTCTCAGATCAGCTCGAGTCCAATCATCCACACAAGCTGTTGCTTCTAGAGTGCTTGGATGTAATGAAGATCGCATAGCTTCTATATATTACCTCTCAAGCTGAAGGCTTGCTCAACCGCAACGGTGGAAATAGGTGCTGCCAATGTCTCTTTAGCAATAATAGATAAAACATGATATATATTTTGATGTCGGTTCCACCATTCAAGGATTTTAAAATTTTTACTGCATAAACTTTCATTAGAAAACTCAAAATTTGTAGATAAATAATTATCTAATTCAGGTTATTAGTTGTCGTATCCCTAGCTTTTTTATTTCGTTGCAATAGCCAGCGATCCTCTGCGCTAAGTCTTGTTTGAATTACCGGTTCGCTACTACTAGATTGACCTAATGTTCCTAAGTTATATCTTACAATATAATCATTAATAAAATAATTAAATCACTTCTTAATTTCGTCATTATGCTCGTAATATCAATTTCATCTAATATTCCTAAATAACCATAGTAAGCTTGTAAACCACCATTCAAACCTTCTAATTTAAATCTAGGATAAAAAACAGCAGCAGTAAGATAAAGTAAAGGAATTTCTCTAAAATAATTCAACCATTTTACCTTCATAGCAGTAATGGCTTCGAACAAAACAATATCATTAGGGTCGTCACTGTCAACATGCTCATCGAGAATGCCAACAATATTCAAACTCTCAAGAAGAAATAAATGTGCTGTAAGATATAAACACCACTAAAAACTAAAGTAGCATCATTAAAAACTCTTAAAATATCTAAAAAAATTTCACAAATATCTCATTGACTAGGATAAAGTGTGATATTTTGAACATGTTGAGAAAAAAAAACTACATAACACATCTTTGTATTGAAATGCTTGACATAAAAGAAAATAAGTAGAATTCCAACGTGTTGGAACATCTCTTGAAAATTTAATCGGTTTAATACCATTTATTTTACAAAATTTGGTCTATTCTCTCATAACTTGAGAATATGACCAAATACAGTTAAGTTCCGTTTTAATTGGATCAAGGAAATGTGATAATAATTTTAGTCTGTCTTGCACACATATGTTAAGGACATGACATGTACAACGAATATGAAAAAATCGACCCCCTAAATTTGGTTCACATAAGGATTTTAAATCATGAATGGATGCAGTATTTGCAGATGCATTATCAAATCCAATTGTTAAAATTTTTTATACTAAACTATATTCATCAAAAATTACCTTCATCATTCTATAAATATTATGTGCAGTATGTGGGTCATCAAAAACTCTAAATGCAATAAGTCTTTTTTGCATCACACCCATGTATGAGTGTTTTTGCCAATGGTCACTCCAAATATCAGAACATATAGAAATACGATCTTTCATCTCTTTAAATATTTCATTTAAAATAATTTTACCATCTTTATATAATTTGAAAATATGACGTTTTGTTGTGTTTCGAGTCATTCTACATGCAGCAGGGTTTAAAGCATTATGCACGTAATTAGTAAAATGAAGTTTTTCACCAAAGCTTAAAGAAAGATGTGTCATACAAGTTAATTTCGTAAATTCTTCTCTATTTTTTGCATAAGAATATTTAAATAAATCTACACTACTCGTACCTCTACTAGATGATGCATACCTGCCCATTTGAGTTTGCGTCGTATCAATGCCAAGTTCAACCAGATGATGTTTTTCCATGTGCTTGATCATATTGCCGTATCCACTAGAAAATTTATAGATAACGCTACAATAGTTGCAAATTGCTCGTTGTGAACCATCTTCTAGGCGTTCCAAATTAAAATGAATTTTGAAAATATCCGAGGACCGAGCCTTAACATCTCTTCTCCGTGATTGTGCACTGACACTAGGGCCGCTCTCTTGGGTTGGCATATTTGACATTATGTTCTCAGATGAGCTTGCCTTTTTTTTTTGAGAAATTAGGAAGAAAAATAAGAAAATTGAATAATTGCGAATGATAACAAATTAACAACTAATGAATTGAGATTGAGAATAAGATTATAAGAGAATTGTATTGAAGTGAGATTGAGAATAAGAGATTGTAGAAAATGAGAGAGTTGAGAATTTGGTGTGATGAAATTATGAAAAATGAATCCTATTTATAGAATTTAGAATTTTTTTGATACCAAAAATGCCCCTAAATATAACCGTTTTATTACCGTTATTAGGGGTACATTAGTAATTTACATTTTAAATAATTAAATTAAATTGGTAGGGTTCCTGTTGGAACCCTACGGTTCCAACCGGAACCGTTCGGTTCTGGTTGGAACTGTAGAACCGGTGGAATCGTACGGTTCCACCGGTTCCGACCGGTTCGGGTTGGGGTCGAACCCCAACCGAACCAGTCGCCAGGAACCGTGGCCGAGTGTAACTGAACCTATATTATGCCTTTTCATACTGTTTGGTATGACTTCTCTATTGATCAAAAGTGTTTTTTTTTTTAATGTTAATTTTTTTATCAATTTCTTTAATATTATTTGGTTATAATTTGAATTGAGTTTTTGAGGATTAATAAAAAAAAAAAAAAAATTATTTTACTTCTATCAGAAGAGGTTCAAATTTAGAGCTTTTGAGAGTAGAAATTATAATTTTTTTTTTCAAATTATTTAATATATATATATATATATATATATATATATATATAAATTATTATATTTAATTTATATATAATAAAAAAAAGTAGGACCATAGTATTATTTTATGAATTATTTATTTATCTTTCAATCAATTAAATCTTTCTATCCACATCGAATCCCATATTTATATACTACAATCTTATAAATTAAGCTCTCTTCATATTTTTTGAAGACAACTCATCCAAATTGGCGGGGGTTAGTGAATTAAAAAAAATAAATTAAAAGCATTAAAAATGGTAACGGTTGTTTTTTTTTTCCAAGTCAATTTATGTTGTTTTGAGAAATATATAAAATCTGAATATAATAACTAGATCACTTAAATCTAAAGGGGTATTTAAGGAGAAAATCTTTGGTGCAACGGTGGTACCACGTCATCCATGCAACAAGCCAATCATCATTTGCCACGCGTGCTAAAAAGTCAAAAAACAACTAAAAAATAGGAAGAAAATTAAATATGTTATTTTTTAATTGGTTGGTGGTACCACGTCATCCATACCACTGTTGCACCAAAGATTTACTCGTATTTAAGGTATGATTGCAATAAATTGTCAAAATAAAGATTTTAAGAGCAAGGAGAGGAAATTGAGAACTAGGGAATGGGAGATATAAAAAATGGAAAACCAACAAAACATAATATTTTTATCTGATCAGTTTAAATTGATGGAATTTATTAATAAGAGTGTAAATGTCTATTTATAAAATGGTAAAATTCAACCATATACTTATGAATTATTATGACGACTCTGAGAAAATTTTGAGAATCTATGTGTGTGTTTTTTCTTAAAAGAGAATCCGTTAAATATATATATATATTAAGTAAGACAACCTAATTTTTTTTTAATCACGTTTGATAGGAAAATAAATTTTTATTTGCTCTTAGTTTATTTTATTTTTCAAACTTTTGGCCAACCTCTCACTCTCATACAAATGGTGCCAAAAGGGTGAAAAGATTAGGAGCTTAATTTGTTTTGTCAAAAGAAAAAGAATTTTGGCTCTACAAATTTGACACCGTATCAAAATGCATATATAGATAGGGCCAAATGAAAGCTTATGATTAGGAATTAGAAAGTATCTAGAAGCTTGGAATTTAATATCCATCATCCCCCAACCATGCCTTTACAACTTCAAAACAAAAACAAAAAAATTAAAATTTTGACTTCATTCATACGTCAATTCCTAACCATCCAATTAAGTTAATCTAATGACTAAGATAATTATTTATGTGGAATTTAAAATAAAATTATAAAAATTAAAAACCAAAATGAGATATTAAAGAGAGATAATATATACTCTTTAAATACTTCCTTTTTTTTTTTCCAATATCTACTTCAATATTTATATATACATATTCTTCTTTCCTTCTACGAACTGAGAAATATTATGCAATATGTTTCACTTTATTAATTAAAAATAAAGCAAAATTTTTTAATTTGAAATATCCCATTATTAATTCTAGTATGAATGAAAATACATTAGTTTTATCATGCTTGCAACAAAATAAAATCATATCAATTGTTGACGGTTGATTTGCGTGTTTTTCCATATTCCTTGAAAGACAGAGCTAATGCTTGACTACATTCACTACCAGCAGGTTCCATCACAACTTGGAACATTCTAGCCACCGAATTCCTTGCAAAGTACTTTCCCCCAGCCAGAACTGCAAAGTTGAGGAATGACATTACATCATTTGTACAACATGACTCAGAATCCCTCTGCGAAGCTTGAGAAAGATACAAGGATTTGCTCAGAAAATGTCATCACCATGAGATTGCAAAGTGGCTACAAGTCCAAACCTTTTATAATGGACTTTCTGGATTAATGAGAACCACAATTGATACTGCTGCTAAAGGAGCTTTAATGGCAAAATGATAGGATCAGGCCTGAGACTTAATTGAAGAAATGACCAACAAAAATTCTTTGTGGTTAACAGAAAGGAACATGATTCAACGAATCGTAGGAATTTAGGAAGTTGGAGCCAACACATCAATGAATGCCAAGCTAGATCTGATTTGCAAAAATCTGGAAACTCTTAACATGAAGGTTAATGAATGATCCACAAGTTCACCATATGGAGGTGCACCAGAGGCAGAATCATACAACCAACATGATGAGACGGTGAATTATGTCAACAATTTCAACAGACATGGGAACAATCCATATTCCAATACCTACAACCCAGGTTGGAAGAATCATTACAATTTCGCATGAAGCAACAATTCATGGCAGATGAACAATCCACCACCAGGATTCCAACAGCAAAACAAAGGCAAGGAGTATGAAAAAGAATCAGGAATAACAGAAGTGTTGACTTACTTGAAAAGGCTAGAAGCAAATTACGATTCTCAAGCAGCATTATATGATGCCATGTTTCAATCTCAAGCAGCATTAATTCAAAGTCAAACAACATCTTTGAAAACACTGGAGAATCAAATGGGACAACTGGCCGCAAGGTACCTTTCCTAGAAATACGGAACCAAATCCAAGGAACATGGGGGATGAGCAATGTCATGCCATCACTTTGAAAAGCGGTACTGAAATCAACAAAAATGTTGGAGTCAAGTCAACTGTTGAGGAAGTTCCAAAAGAAACCAGCAAAGCAGATCAACAGATGGAGGAAAAAGAGGCAAAAGCAAATGATCGAGAAAAGTTCACTCCACCTCCACCTTTTCCACAGCGTCTCCAGAAAAACAAACTAGAAAAGCAATTTGCTCGAAACCTGGAGATCTTCAAAAAGCTGCATATCAATATTCCATTTGCAGAAGCGTTGGAACAAATTCCCAGCTATGTCAAATTCATGAAAGACATTCTTTTACGAAAGCGGAGATTGGGAGATTACGAGACAATAACATTGACAAAAGAATGCAGCGTCATCATTCAGAGGAAGCTTCCCCTAAAGTTGAAAGATCCTTGCAGTTTCACCATCCATTGCACCATAGGAGAACATTACTTCGGTAAGGCTTTATGTGATTTAGGTGCTAGTGTTAACTTGATGCCTTTTTCTATTTACAGGAAACTGCAAATTGGAGAAGCAATTCCCATGTCAGTCTCTCTGCAACTTGCTGATAGATCGCTCACATTTCCGAGAGGTGAAGTTGAAGATGTGCTGGTCAAAGCCGACAAACTCATTCTCCCAGCAGACTTTATTATCCTTGACATGGAGGAAGACGAAGACGTGCCCATCATCCTCGGAAGACCATTCTTGGCTACAGGTTGAACCATTATTGATGTACAAAAAGGTGAACTAACCATAAGGGTACAAGACCAAGAAGTAAAATTCAATGTTTTCAAAGTCATGGAATTCCCGAATGATGAAAAGAATGAGGAATGTTTCAGACTTGATGTGATAAATAGTACCGTCCAGAACTCCGATGCATTGCAAAGTTCCACTGGCAAACTTAAAGCATGTCATCTACATGTAGAGCCTGAAGATAAAGTGTACTGCACACTGAACAAGTTAAATCTTGAACTGCAAGCAACTGAAGAGAAAAGTCTCCACCAACTCAACGAATTGGAGGAATTTCACATACAACCTTTCGAGAATGTCAAATTATATAAGGAAAAGGTGAAGAAGAGACATGATGAGAAGTTAGTGCGCATACAATTGGAACCGGGGCAACGTGTATTGTTCAGAAAATCAAGGTTGAATTTTTTCCCTGGGAGGTTAAAATCACGGTGGTCAGGTCCATTCTTAATCACTTAAGTTTTACTAGATAGAACCGTTGAGTTACATGATCTAAATTCTAATGAAACATTCAAGGTTAAAACTAATCGTGTCAAGTACTACTGGGGAGAATCATTGGAGCGACAAAAAGAAAATGTCACACTTTTAGATCCAGCCTAACGTTCAGGCAGTCATGTCTAGCTGACGACGTTAAACTTAGCACTAGCAGAAGGCAACCCATGCAATTTGTGTATATATTCAGATTTAGTGTGTTTTATTTTTGTGTGTTTAATTTTGTAGGTTAAGTCACAGACAGGATGAAAGACGTTCTCGCAAATCTTCACAAGCAATTTCCTTCTCTCCCTCAAAACTCTCTGATGAAAGTATACAAAGCTCGCATGGAACGAATGAGACTTCTGATGATCAAAGGTATTCCTAATGACATTCGTTGGTTAATTGAAGCACATGTCCGATTGGCAGGTGAGTCCTCTGACTCTTTTATTTCATATCTGACTGGTTTAGGAAGAATCACTTATGCTAAGAAAAGAAGAGCTAAAAGAATGGGTGTTTGCTATAACTGTGCACACATGACATGTAATACTTGTTGTCGTTCTTTAGGAATGATGTCTGATAGCCGTGAAGATAAAATTAAATTCATTAGGGATGGCTTGAGTAATGAGTCTTTGGATGATATATCATTGACTTTTGAGACACATCCCAATGGATATATACACAATTCACATGTTATATACACAATTTCGAAAAGAAAGACAACAATTAAGTCTCAGGAATCTGACTTTAAAAGACCATGTTTGCCAATTTATAAAAAAAATTGGATGGGAAGCTTATCCTGACGCATAGATGTCAATCAAGCCATTACTTCCTGTAAATATTATTATCTCTTTGTATTTATCTAATAATTATGATTCGTTTTTTTATTTTCTTTTATTTTCTCCGACATGATCCAGACTCTTTGAATTTCACGATATATTTTACTGTTTAGCTAATAATTGTCATTTGGCAGGTACTAGTGCTATTTTTACTCACCTTTTTTCAGGTTCTACAAATTCAGCTCATCATTGCACTTTTGAAGACATCCAGAGTTGAGAAATAAAAAAATGGAAGCAACTTCAAGAAGACGAGTTGTAAATATCTGTGTGTTTTGCGGTAGTAGTGTTTGTTCTAAACCAGAGTTCGTTGAGGCAGCACATGAATTGGGTAGAGTCATAGTGATGAGTGGTAATTATATCACTATTTCCCACTCATTTAACCTAATATTTTGTATAGTTTCTTGAGTTTTGTGAATATTTTGATGTGTTTTGTGTTATTTTTGTAGATAAATAAAGTTTCAGGACATTCTGGAGGTGATTTGGAGCAAAACAGTGAAAATTTAGCAAAAAGGGCATTTTGGTAATTTGCAGCGTCGCTACGCCTAACATACGCCGAACAGTGCTAACGTGCGCCGGGTCCATAAATCAGAATTTGAGAAAATTTGACTTTGCTAACGTGCGCCGTGCCACGTGTCACCATCACAGCCGATCTGCTAACGTGCGCCGTGCCATGTGTCATCATCCTACGGTGCCGACAGTCGCCATCGCCACGTGTCACTGCACCTGTCAGCCACGTCATCGTCCACATCACCGGTTGACCGAGTCAAACTGCCACGTCATTGCCACGTCATCATCAACCAATCACAGCGTGCCACGTGTCGCAATTCTATGGTGCCGACAGTCACTTTGCCACGTGTAGCCACATCAGCATCAATTATTGACCAACTTATTCGTATCTGACACGTGGCGTATAAGAATCTGAGCCGACCAATCAGAAGCCTCCATGTGTCACAATAATTGAGCCTCAACCACCTTGCCACATGTCACCTTATCACCTTATCCAGAATCTGCAACCGACGAACCAGAGAGTGCCACGTCGACAAACGGGCGTCGCGACGCTGGCTTGGAGTCGCGACGCCCGACCCCTACTGACGCCTATAAATTCAGCGCGATTTCAGAATTCAAAGCATGCCTTCCTTGAGTTTTGTAAGGACTCTAAGGATTGCATCTTGAGTGTTTTAGTTTTTGTAATTTTAATTTAGCATTTTTTTTAGTATTTTTAATTATGCACTTTTACTTTTTGTAATAAAATTTTATTTACTATTTTTTTTACTTTATGTTTTGTAGTTAATTTACTACTGGGGTAAAATGTGAAACATTTAATATAATTATCTTGGTAAATCTCACTTAATTATAATTTATAAATTATAATTTAACCGGATTAATTAATAGCAAACTTTATTACCGCCTATATGGTCGGTCTAAATATAAATTACTTTACCGCCTATATGGCTGGTCTTTATGTGACAGATAATTACCGCCTATATGGCTGGTGTAATTGGACTAAATGGATTACCGCCTATATGGTTGGTTTTAAATGTTTAATATTATTAATTCCTGAGAAAGCAGAACATAAAATAATTTATATATTATAATAAGTGAGATTCCTAGATAAGAAATATTAAATATGGATCCTCTAACCCCATCATTTTATTTTATTCTAGGAAAGTGATGAAACACAATATTACTAGGCTTAATAATTGATTTAATTATTTATTGGGTAATTCTTTAGTTTGTTTATTGAGTTTTAAGCTTAATGCTTCTTGTTAATTGGCCATTAATAAGATTGATTCGGTAAACTTAAAATGAACTAGACATAGGGATTTTAAGTTTCAGCCTTAGATTCAATAGCCCACGATCTTCCTTGAGGATAAATAACCCTTTAATAGATTTCCTTACAGGATAGACATATACCTGTTGGGCGGGGGTAGCCATAATTGGAACTTGATCTTAATGAATCCAGGTAATTTGGTTGACATAAACATATGGTTCAATTGGGTTATACTGGGTATTTGCGTCTGGCCATCGAGAGAGGCTTTTGCATATTTTCGTGTTCCAGGTTAGCAAACTGATTTATTACACATAGATAAGAGAATCAATTCATCTTTATAACAATATTGTGTAGAGTCACACCCTAGATCTTTGAGTCTTTTCTTTTATTTTCCTTAGTATTTTCTTTTGAGTCTGTTTTTATTTTATTTTGCAAAACCACATTCAACCAACCAAAAGCAAACAATTCCCTTCTCCCTATAATTAGATACTTGTAAAATAATAGTATCAATAATTAATAACAACAGTAGGAATTAAGTCCTCGTGGGATCGATATTTTTATACTATTTGAACGATATGTGCGCTTGCGTTATACATGTGTGTTTACGCCGGTCAAGTTTTTGGCGCCATTGCCGGGGACTTATTTTTCTTCAGTTATTGATTTTGAAGCTATCTAATTTACTTGTATATAATTTTCTTTATTTATATCTGTAATTTTTATTTCTTTCTTTTGTTTTCAGGTGATTGAAAAATGGAACATTATTGGGAGATTGAAAGATCGCGAGCTTTACTAGAAGATACACCCCAAATCTGAGAGCAACAATCCGATTTTCTGAGGCCTGTTGTCCAGCCCAACAATTATCACTGGATGCCAGAACCAAGCAATACCACATTTGCTCAACAAGACGCAATGATGAGATGTGACATATGTAATGGTAACCACCCTAGAGATTATTGCGAATACAACTACCATCCAGGGTGGCAGAGCTATCAAGATCCTTCATGGTATGACGAGCCATCACATTTCACAGAACCACATTTTCCATTATATCCACCACCCACCTATAATGATCTTCATCAACAATCAGAACAATCAGAAGAAGATCAGATGATTGACATGCTCAAAGATTTGTTCAAGAAACGAGATGAAAATTTGGATACAATGCTTGAAACATTCCAGAATCAACTCAAAAGTATTCAGAGACAATCAGCATCTATTCAGAGGATGACAGATCAAGTGAGACAATTAACAGAAAACCAGAGCTACATACCTCAATGACCATTTTCAGATGACACTGATGAAGCCTTCGAATATCCTGAGATTCATCATGACATCATAACAGAGGAGGAGGCTGAGCAGTATCACAACCAGAGGTATCAGTTCAGGAGCCCAAACCAGCGAAGTCTCTATTTGACTTTTATTATTCAGATTCTGACGAGGATGAAGCTGATCTATTTGTACCAACTGCACCAACAACGGAGGATCAAACTTTCAATCCTCAAAATGAAGATCTTGGAGCATGCTTTACCATGATGTTTGATGAAGATCTACCTGAACCATCCATTCCAATCGTATCAGAGGATGAAGACCTAATGTCAGAAACATCTTTACATCCTCAGGTTGACACTGATGGAGCATGTTTTTCACAGATGACGGATGAAGAGTTGAATACGGAAATTTTAAAATTCATCTGTGAAGAAAAGGTGGAGCAAGAAACAGAGCAAATGAAGGAGCAAATGTCTGAACTTATTAAAGATCCAGAACATTCAGGAGAAACATCACTGTTTTGGGGAGTACAATTTAGAGAAATCACCCAAAAGCTTGACAGAATGGAACTCCCATTCCAAGTCAAGCACCATACAAGACCTCCTGATTTTCCTTCTTTCTTTTCAGGAACCACTGGAGCAACAAATATCAAAAAGGTGGCACAAACATGAAAAATGACAAAATCTTTTTGCCACTTTACCGTTGGAAGAGACCCTTCAAAAGCAACGCTCATGGGATTGTCTTTAATCGGACATCCAAAATAACGCTAAAACCTCCTTGACAAATGGATTTCAGTCACGTCTGGCGAAGACGAAAAATTTAGCGCTAGCAGGGAGGCAACCCATGCAATAATTTTAATTATTTATTGTTTTGTGTGTACATGTTGTAAAATTATTTTAAATTTTGTGTTATTTTTGCAGGAAAAATTAAAAAACGAAAATTTTCAGGACATATCAAGCCATTGCAAGCGGGATTTTCACAAAATAAAAATTTTGACAAAATCACGAAGATATAAAGTCAATCCAGTAGAGACGGTCGAGTAAGGAGTCAGCTCTCGAGATGCGTCCCAGTGGATTTATCCGTCGAAAGACTTGGTTTTGCAAAAAAAAAAAAAAATCCTGCGTCGCGACGCGAAAACCCTGCGCGTCCCGACCAGAGCCTAAACCAGCAGCCACCACACACAGATCTCACTCCTCCTTCAACATTTCACCATTTTCTCTCAACACCACTAAGCAACACCACTACCGAACTACCCACAACCGAGACCCATGGGTGAGCTTCCAACCTTCGGCCAAGATTCACGATCAAAGAGAAGCCATGCACGAGCCGCACCGACATCACCGAGATCCAGCCACCCTTAATGAGATCCAGCCAAAACCGAACAACCGAGCCAAACACCAACAACCACCGAACCACTTGCCGCGCCACTCACCGAGCCACTACCTTGCCCAGAAAACAAGCCGTGTCATGCCACCATCACCGAGAGATCCACCAGCCATATCCACCGAGACACCACTAACCGAGAGCCCAAAACCAAGCCGTGAACCCACCCTTGCCGAGACTGAATCAGAAGCCTGAACCAGTGACTAAAACACCAACTACCAAGAACCAACAGAGGCACCCACTGCCGAGCCCAAAACCGAAGAAGCACAAGTCCGAATTTTAAATTATTAACATTGAAAATTGGAGGAAAATTTGGTAATTTGTGTGGTATTTGGAGTGTTGGATTCGATTGATTGGACTTTGGAAGTGTTGAAATTGATTGAATTCATAGATTTTTGGGGCGAAGGTTGTTGTGTGGTGATAGTTTTAGGGTGAATTTTGGGGAAATTTTGAGTTTTTAGAGGTGATTCTGCCGAAATCTTTACTAAAACATGGTCAAATAGCGATCGTGGTAAGAAGCGTAAGTTGGACATAGATCTTAATCGGTAATTTTTCCTGAAAAATTTCAGCTAACCAGGTATTATCTTCTAAACTCTTCTTCCACTGTTTAAGACATTGGGGACAATGTCTCATTTAGGTTTGGGGGAGGAAATTAGTTGATTAATATCTTCTTTTTAGTTGTGTGTTGTTTTTATTTTTAGTTCAAAATTTTTCTAAAAATACAAAAAAAATTGAAATTTTTTCAAAAATTACAAAATATTTTGTGTTTTTGTTTGACTAAAAAGGTGAAATTGGTAAGAGATAGCTGAGTAAGGAGTTTCCACTCCTGAGACGTATCTCAAACCTATTTCGGAACAAGTTAATTTTTGTTTATTTCATTTTGAATTATTTAATTGGTAAATTCTCCATAAAACTGACTAAAATGGATCTTCATATGCTCAGTTGGCAGGTATTATCAACATGCATAGAAACATACAGACATGAACTGTAATTGAAAAGTTTGTAATATTCAGTGCTATAGTTTAATTGGAGGAAGCATCTCAAAAAGCAATGGAGTAAAAAAAAAACAAAAAAAAAACTTCCGAGATCCGAGTTATTAAGTCTGTAAGGGTGTTTTAACACTTAGTGCCCTAAAGCCAACTGGTTTGGGAGTCACTGGCCCAAAGCTCGCTACATGGATCAAAGATGCTGCAAAAATATATATATCTGAATTCTGAGTAATTAAGTCCGTAGAGGTGTCTTAACACCTGGTGCCCTAAAGCCAACTGGTTTGGGAGCCACCGACCCAACACTCGCTACATAGACAGAAGATATTGTATATAAATAAAAGATAAAATCAAAAATCAAAGAAAAAATCAGAAAAATCAGAAAAATTATTCCATTGCTACAAAAATGTGTGAATTCTGATAAAACTTTAGGACAAAAATATTACTCTCTTATCAACTGCACTTATGACTGTTGTGGGTTGTGGGAAAAAATGAGTTTATTAATATTTTGTTGGCTGTGTATATGGAGAATGGTAAAAATAATCGGAGAATTTACTTATTCAGTAATTTAGAAAGAAACAAAACAACTAGTAACTTGGAGTATAAATTTCACATGATTAGTTACTAACTCCTTTATTCTTTTTTCTCTTGTCTTTTTGCTTTTGTGTGCATTAGTTTCACTACCTTTTTACTTTTATAAAATGTTTGTGGGTATCATTGTTGTAAACCCTCACGAGACTACAACTCGTCCACTAGGGACACCTAGGGGTTTAAAGGCTTGTTGCATACGCTAAATGCAACCGTGATGTAGGCATTGCATTTTCGCATGTGAAACCCGATGATGAGTCTCAGTTGGAGGCACTACCTTCTTAGCTAAGGATATTGCGGGAAACGGAGGTCGGAAGGGGAAATTCAGAATAAGTACGTCATCAAGTTCATCTCACAAGTTCACTGTCTTCGTTAGTGCTGCGTTCGTTACTTCGTTTGAACGTCAGGCAGATTGCGGACGTTCGTGTAGCGTTCGAATTGGCGTTCGAACGGCGTCGGTGTTTCTGGTTTTGCTGCTAGTCTCGCACCCCAGCCCAATTAGCCCCCCAAAGCCCATAAAACACATCCCAATTTAATTAAATTAAACATTGAATTAAATAATATATTTAAACCATTTACCAATTAAATAAAACACAAAATATAATCATACCTAATAAAGATAAATCAAATATATTAACTTCCTAACCAAACAAATCACATACTAAATTAAAAAGATGTCATGCCTAATTAAAATCAATCATAACAAATTAAATATTTTGTATTCCTAATCTAGCCAAGATTTGTCCCCCCTCAATCTTTGACTTTCCTTGCTCAAACACCAAATCATATCTCTCTTTAATGCCAAAATCCCTTCCTTATGAGACAAGGTGAAGCCCTAGCCCTTCTCTATATAAACAACCCTTAACCAATACATGCACCCCTCTAGCTCATACAGATAACTCACAGAAAAATCATAACACAAAGAGCCTTAGCCACTCACGGCAATAGCAATAGGAAGAACACAAACCATTCCCCTCATCTCCTCCACTCCATAACCGAAAACAACATCCTTCTAAACCTCCACCCATCACCGAAAATCTCCCCATACAGCAGCCCTCCATCACCGAAAATATACCTCCAAACAGCGGCCCAAACACCCCAAATAGCCCTTGAAATACGCCTGGACAGCAGCCCAAACCACTCCCGAAACAGTCCATAAAATCCCTTAAAACAGTAACATAAACTACACTTATAATCCTTGAAATAACCACACTAAAAAAACCACGAAAAACACTCGAAACAGTTCGTTGAAACGTCAAAACAGATGACCTGAACAGTGAGTAGCAAAACAGAGACCGAACAGCAGCAGAACAGAGACCGAACAGCAGCAGAACGGAGACCGAATAGTAAGCAAAACAGCAAAACAGTGAGCTAGGACGCTAAACCAGTGAACCGGAGAAGTTGAGGAGCTGTACCCCTTCCGACGTCCGTGAAACGCAAGCCCGAAAGTTGGCAAAAAGGTTAGACCTGAAGGTATTTTCCACACTCATTTTCTGTTTTATTATTTATTGAAAATTGCTTGCATGACTTTCATGTTGAAATGTATGTTATGGCCATTGAGTAGATAAATATGCATGAATTATGAGATGTTGTATGTTGTGGCTTTGGAATAAAATGAGAGGTGTGTCAACTCTCGTGGTATATCGGATGGAAACCCGGACATAAATTTCATAGCCGATTTCGAATGGACGGTAGTATGATCTGTACTCGGGATACAACTCCACGTACCGCTTGAGTAAACGGCACCCTCTTTTGTTTTGTGTTGCTTTGGTTTATTTATTTTTCGTCACTTAAATTCTGCATGTTGCTTATTTATGCATGATTCAATCGAGTGCATGGGCTTAGTAAGTGGAATAAAAGATCCCCTATGGGGAGGGGTTAAAGCCCTTTACCACGACGCTTTGCCGCGCCGGTTGATGTGTGTTCGTTTGTTGAATGCAAGATACGTTCAATCAGACATACTGAGCTTGATATTATTGCTTTTAATTCTTTGTATGCATGATTCAATCGAGCGCATGGGCTCAGTAAGTGGAATGAAAGATCCCCTATGGGGAGGGGTCAAAGCCCTTTACCACGATGCTTTGCCGCGCCGGTTGATGTGTGCGTTGAATGCAAGATACGTTCAATCGAACATACTGAGCTTGATATTATTGCTTTTAATTCTTTGTATGCATGATTCAATCGAGCGCATGGGCTTAGTAAGTGGAATGAAAGATCCCCTATGAGGAGAGGTCAAAGCCCTTACCACGATGCTTTGCCGCGCCGGTTGATGTGTGTTCGGTTGAATGCAAGATACGTTTATCGGACATACTGAGCTTGACATTTTTGTCTTTATTCTTTGTGTTCCATGCGTCAGGTCTGGTTCCGTTCGAACGCGTTCTCGAACGCTATACGAACGCGAACCTTCTGTTTACCGTTCGAACACGTTCTCGAACGCTACGCGAACGCACACGCACTTTCTTAGTCTTATCATGCATCGGGTCTGGTTCTGTTCGAACGCGTTCTCGAACGCTATACGAACGCGAACCTTCTGTTTACCGTTCGAACGAGTTTTCAAACGCTACGCGAATGCTCACCCACTGAACTGAGTCATTTTCATCAGATTTCATACATATTTTTCCTAGTAGCTATCCCCACATGTATGAATACAATGTGTTTAATGTATTACAATTCATATACCTATGTCATGATAACATTTGAGTATTATTTCTTGTGGTATATCGGATGGAAACCCAGACATAAATTCCGTAGCCGATTCCGAATGGACGGTAGTACGGTCTGTACTTGGGATACAATTCCACGTACCACTTGAGAAGGTGCTCACATGTGTGCTTGTGTGGTTAGTATGTGTGTTTTTGTTTTCTTGAATATAATATACCAGTGAAGTTGTATGTTTGTCGCTCCTTTGATGTACTTTCAAGCATGCAATCTTAGATGTGAAATACATGTGAATTTAGAAGCATGATACTCTTGGAAATAAGTGTTACTTAAGCTCGATTAAATTATTACATAAATCCTTCCATTACAAGTGACATAAGTAAGGGACCATTCCGAACCCAGCGGTTTGAGGTCTTCCCTTGCGAGGGGTGAGTGCGGCCTTAAATCTCATTTTCCCGGTTCACACCGGGTGGCGACTCCATTACTCTCCGGTTTAGTCCCCCGTGGCTACTCCGTACTCCCAACCGGGCCGCGAGCCCGGGACAGCATGCATCGTCTAGTTTCTGTGTTCCCACAGTCTGGCGACTCCACTGGGGATAGAGAATCGGCCTCGAATATTGTCTTGTAATGTTTGGATTTATGTTTTAATTGACCGTGTCTATAGTGGATAAAATGGGGGTTTAATCAAAGGCATTTTAAGTCTAGGTAATGGTTGGGTGTCTTCCTTCATTCACTGCCTTTCTAGAAGGAAAAGCTGTGAAGGCACCTATATAGCCATCTACTCGTAGCCTATTGTGATGGACTAATTTGGAGGACTCGTTGTTTATTCCTGACAACAAGCGATAAGAGCCTAAGAGGCTTGAGTATTTAAGTGAGCCTCGCTCCACCTTCCCTCTGGGGAATCTACAACGGGAAATCCATTTGATAGTCCGTCACACACCATAGCTCATTGGCACGTACCTTAGTGTATAAAAAAGGGTGTGCTCACTTGGTCGCTCGGACCCTTGATTGGGGAGACCTAGTTGTGGGCCATCCTTCGCCGATGAGAGCCTTTGTCTATACTCTTGTGAACCCACCCATAGACCGGGTTTGTATGGTTAAAGTAACAATTATTTCCTTGAGTATGTGCTAGTGGAACATCCTCATTTGGATGCAGTTGGACCATTGTCAGAAATGCGGACTTGCTGGGCCATTTAAACTGGGGCGAGTTCGTACCTTATGACCATTGGGCCCAAAGCTTCTGAAATGTTGATGGGCCATTCCGTAGAAATTATTACTTTATGTTTGCATTATCTCTTATGCTTGTGTTTGGGAACATCGTCGTTTGGATCCATTTGGACCCTTTGTCATGGAATATGGGCTTGTTGGGCCATTTAAACTGGGACAAGAATGTATTTTATGACGATTGGGCCAAAGGCTTCTAAGTGATTGATGGGCCACTTTGTGATTGTGTTCGGAACGTTACCATTTGGATTTAGTCGGGCTCTTTGTCATGAGATGTGAACTCATTGGGCCATTTAAACTGGGATGGGTTCACTCCTATGACAATTAGCCCGAAAGATTCTAAAATGATAACGGGCCGATTTGTTTGAGAGTTTTAATTGATTTAGTATGTTATATATGTTACATGCATCTCATGCACCTCATACATACATATATCATGTTAACACCATCTATGTCTCAAAAAGACATCATAGATATCGTTTGGGTTAGAGAAGGGACAAGACTCACTAAAAGAACAAGTATGAGTGAATCCGATAATGAGGTGTCCCGTATGGATCAGTTAGAGAACGGTCTCGCCAAGATCACTGAACAGTTGCAAGCTTTGACTACTGCTATGGCTGGTATAGCTGGGTCTCGTGTGATGAGCGGAAAATATATCAATATTTACCGCCCTTTTTACTTAATATTTTGTTTAGTTTCTCGGGTTTGATGAACGTTTTGATATATTTTAGTTTATTTTGCAGATAAAATAATATTGGGTCTTAATGAAATCATTTAGGATGAAATATGGGTCAAATAAAGGCAATTATTGGACTTGATATTTTAATTTTGGAGATTGGAAACTTGAAAGGGCGTTTTGACGAAGTGCAGTTTTGGAAATTCCAGTTTTGTGCATCTGTCATATTTTGGGCATAACTTTTTACTCAGATATCGGATTGAGCTGATTCAAGTGCCAGATTAAAGAAGACTCAAAGTTATACAACTTGGAAAGAGAAAATATTTTCGAATTCTGATGATTTCATGACCGAAATTGATGACCCATCCAGAAGTGTGTGGAGTGTAATTATTAAAAGTCATTATCAATCATTTTCAAAGCAAAATATTAATTAATTAATAATTAATAAAAATTATCAAATCAACACCAAACAAGATAAGCAATTAGTGGAGCAATTATGGATTTGGTGGAGTAATTAGTGGAGAAATAATAATGGATTTGGTGGAGAATTTGATGGATGATTTGATGGTGGCAAAATTTTGCCTATAAATACCAAGCCATTTCATTTGTAAAATTCATACTTTCTTCTTTGAAATTCTTAATGAATAAATAAGAAGATTGTATCTAGTTTGTTTATTTTTAGTTTTGAGTAATTAATTTTCAGTTTCGCACTTTCTTTTCTTTACTTTTCAGTTTTTACTTTCCGCAATTTACTTTTACGCACAGTACTTTTCTTTCTTTAATTTTTCTGTTTTTACTTTTCAGTAATGAGGAGGTAACTTCCCTAGCTAGGGTGAAAGGTAATTCTTTTACTATTGCTATTTAGATTAATCTCCCTTAAATATAATATATTCACTATTTAAAATATTGACTTAAAAAGGATACCGCTATATTGGTCGGTTGGTAATTCATTTTAATCTGGTTTTAACCTGACTAATCAAGGATACCGCCAGATTGTCGGTTGGTGGTAATTAAACTTTCTTACCGCCTATATGGCAGGTTCATGGACAAATCTTTTTACCGCCTTAATGGCCAGTTGGACTTAATTTGACTTAATCAGGTTACCGCCTATATGGCTGGTTGGAAAAAGAATCACAAGTTTATATATTTTTTTATGGGAGATATCTAAATTAGTAGTAGTAAAAGTAATTCCTTTTACCTTAGCATTTTATTTTATTGTAATTTACTTTTCAGTATTTACTTTACCGCATTTTTACTTTATGTCTTTTATTTTCAAGTTTTTACTAGCCCTAGTTATATGTTGTAACTAAATTAGTTATCTGGGGTTGTGATGAAATCCAATATCACCGTTTTATAAGGGTTAGATTATAGCTTGGGTAATATAAAGAATTATTATTGAGTCTTAAACTTAGTGCTTTTTTCATTAATTGGCCATTAATAAAATTGATGTGGTAAATCTAAAATGAACTAGACATAGGGATTTTAGGTTTCAGCCTTAGACTCAATAGCCCACGATCTTCCTTGAGGATAGATAACCCTTTAATAGATTTCCTTACAGGATAGGAATATACCTGTCGGGCGGGGGTAGCCATAATTGGAACTTAAACTTAATGAATCCAGATAATTTGGTTGACATAGACATATGATTCAATTGGGTTAAACTGGGTATTTGTGTCTGACCATCGACAGAGGCTTACACATAATTTAGTGTTCCAGGTTAATAAATCAATATATTACCCAACTTTAAGATAACCACTTCATCTTTAAAATGATATTGGAAGAAATCACAACCCTAGATAGTTTTTAATATTGAATTTTCTTAAAACCTATTTTCGACAATTTTATTTACTTGCTTTTAAATTTAGAATCGTCACCATTTCAAATCAATCAATCAACTTGTTAGATATTAGTAATCATTTGACCTCATAAAATTAATAGTTTAGATATTAAGTCCTCGTGGGATCGATATTTTTATACTACTTGAACGATACGTGCGCTTGCGTTATACGTGTGTGTTTACGCCGGTCATCGTGCCGGGGTTAATTCTGGGGATGTGAGGCAAGAGGAATCTCCGAACAGATTGGGGGATGATACCCCGCTTTTGAGGATGATATGGCAGAGTATGCAGCATGCAGAGTATCTGAGTCTCAGGCAGAGTTACAGAAACTTCGGGATCAGGTTGAGTCGGTTACCCGTAAGATGAGGGGTAAGAATGAGGATTTGCTAGATTATGACACACTGACTTTCGAGGAACAGTTGCCGGCATAGTTCAAGATGCCTTATATGGCTAAGTTTAACGAGAATGGGGATCCAAGGGTGCATCTCCGACAGTTTGTATCAGTCATGAGTTCAGTTGGCTTATCTCAGCGCCAAGTGCAGAAAATGTTTAGAATGTCGCTTGAAGGAGCTCCCGTGGTATGGTACCACAATTTGGAGAAGAAAGTGAAGGAAGATTGGAGGGAGTTGGCCGATACTTTCCTGAAGCAGTATGTCACTGACTTAGAGATCGATCTGTCACTCGGTGATCTGGAGAATGTTAAGCAGAAAGCGGAGGAGAGTTTTAAGGAGTATGTGGACCTGTGGAGGGGTCAGTTATTGAAAATGCAGACTAGGACCTCAGAGAAGGATCAAATTAAGATGATTATCAAGGGCACCAAGCCCTCCATTTACAGAAAGTTGAGGAGGATGACCTCCATGATTGCAGACTTTCGGCAGTTGAGGGAAACTGTCATGGATATTGAGGAAGAAGAGGCCGAGAATAGAAAATTATATGGACTGAACATGAGGCCCATTGAGGGAACCTCGGGAACAAACCCCGTTTCTGCTGAGATTGCCGCTATCCGGAACCGGCAGTTTTCCAACTTGGAAGGCCCCTGTCCAAGATGCTAGAGAAATTGAAGAGGCAAGGGCTCTTAAAACCCTTGGAAGCCAACCATTACCCAATCCCCTACCACCACATTATAACCTAAGCCTTTACTGTCACTTTCACCAACAAAAGGGCCATGACACCGACAACTGCGCCCGACTCCGCCATGAAATCCAAGACCTGATAGACTCCAAGAAAATACCTGACCCAGAAACAGAACAGCCTGACACACACAGAAACCCCTTACCCAACTACCGTGCCGTACCACCACCAGCCTATATGATCAATTCTGGCCTCCCAGAAGACCTTGTCCTAAAATCCTTTAATCCTCTAGCCTTTTGCCTGGAATCTGGGATAGTACTAGTGAAGATGAAACTGAGCAGGGAAAAAACTTTTGGCTTGATTTCTCTAGCAGTGACGAGGAAGAAGTAAGGGGAATGACGCGCAGTGGTCGTTTTTACAATGATATGGCAGATAAGGGTAAGGAAGTTTTGACAGATGGTAAAGAAGTGGTTGAGACTGCAGAAAACACTGAGGGGTATATAGTGCTGAGGCAATTGAGAAAGACTAGAGCACAAGTGAGTATCTGGGAACTGTTATGTGCATCTCGGGAGCATAGGCAGACTATGGTTGAAGCCTTGAGCAAGATTGTGGTACCGGAAGACGCCAACCCTGCAATGTTTGTTGGGTCAGTTCAGAAAGAAGCTTTGCAGATATCTTTTTCTGAGGATGAACTCCCAGCAGATGGGAGAAATCATAACAGGCCTCTATTTATCAGGGCTGATGTGAGGGGCAAGAGAACTTCATGTGTGATGGTGGATGACGGTTCGTCCATCAATGTGTGCCCGCTGAAAATTCTGGCGAGATTGGGTATGAAAGCAACAGACTTGGACCCCTCCAGCATGACTATTAAGGCTTATGATGACAGTAAAATGGGAGTTGATGGTACATTTGTGGCTATGGTCAAGGTAGGACCGATTGAAGATGAGGTTGAGTTCACAGTACTGGACATCCCAGCTACTTTTGCCTTGTTGTGGGGAATGCCTTGGTTTCACAAACTTGGGGGCGTGCCTTCCACTTTACATCAGATGATCAAGTTCCCGTATGAGGGAGAGGTGTTACCATTGGGGGCTGAGTTAGATAATGCCGTGGCTGCCTTGGAGATACAACCTTTCACGAGGTTTCAGGTGTCAGCTACTTTTGAGGAGTGGGTGGATCCTAGGGTGGCTAGGATTATGGAGAAAGAAAATGAAGTTTTGAGCGGGTAAAGGTTCAAAATTACCAGATTTCAGAGAGACAGGACTACTCGGAAGGGTTTGGGGTATATAAGTCTGATGAAGAAAAGCCAAATGTCAAGAAAAAGGGCCGAAACTGAGGGAATGTTTTGTGAAAGCTTCAGGATATCAAGGGGGCCTGTGAACCTGGAAGTTAATGGAATTGTGGTTACCTGGGGTTTGAGATCTTCCAGGATATTTTGGGTAAGAAACTGATAGTTGGAGAAATTGTGGATAAAGAAGAAGAGAATTGAGGAGGAAGAACTGATGAAGTTGGAGAGCCTGACTCTGGGAGAGGACGAAAAGCCTGAGGAAGATCTGATTGCAGAGGAAGAAGTGTCTATAGATGATGAAGACATTTACCTTCCTGATTTGTTTGAATGTAGTTCCGCATTGTCCAATAATAAAGACATTTCTTTTGCTTACTTGCCTGAGTCATTTCCATTTACTCTGCACGAATCAAGCATATTTGATATCAGTTCGGCCAGAACTACTGCATTTAACTTGGGTACGCTTGAGAACCCCAAAGAAATTATGATTGCAAGTGAAGTTACCTCTGAAGAGTGGACAAAACTAGAAGAAGTGTTGGTCAGATATGCCAAAGTGTTTGCTTGGTCCTATGAGGACATGCTTGGGGTAGACAGAAACATTGCCCGGTACACGATACCAACTTATCCGAATATGAGGCCAGTGAAACAGAAACTTCGACGGATGAGACCAGAATGGGCTGAGAAAGTCAGAGAGGAAGTTAAGAAACAGATAGATGTGGGGTTCTTGGAAGTAGTAAAATATCCCGAGTGGTTGGCTAATATAGTGCCGGTGCCGAAGAAAGACGGGAAGGTCAGAATGTGTGTAGACTACAGAGATATCAACAAGGCTTGTCCGAAAGATGATTTTCCTCTGCCGCATATAGATGTTCTGGTTGATAGTGCAGCTTTATCTGCTATGTATTCATTTGCAGATGGATTTTTAGGTTACAATCAGGTTCTCATGGCTGAGGAAGACAAACATAAGACTGCATTTGTTACTGAGTGAGGTACTTATTGTTGCAAGGTTATGCCGTTTGGGCTTAAGAATGCGGAGGCTACTTATCAGCGGATGGCCACTACACTTTTCCACGACTTGATGCACAAAGAGATTGAGGTGTATGTGGATGACATGATGGTGAAATCAGAGACAAGAGTTGGGCATATTGAAGCACTGGAAAGGTTCCTTCAGAGGGTTGACAGATACAACTTGCGGCTTAATCCCAAGAAATGTGTGTTTGGGGTGACATCAGGGAAATTGCTTGGTCATACAATAGGAATGGGCGGAATAGAGGTAGACTCCGAAAAGATCAAGGCAATCACAGAAATGCCTGCACCGAGGATAGAAAAAGAAGTCAGAGCATTCTTGGGGAAGATTCAGTACATCAGTCGGTTCATCACAAGTTGACATCAGTATTGAGCCTATCTTCAAACTGTAGAGAAAAGATCAGCCAGTGAGATGGAATGAACAGTGTCAGACAGCCTTCGACAAAATCAGAGAGTATTTGGTAAAGCCTCCTGTATTGAAACCTCCGAGACCGGGCAGACCTTTGATATTGTATTTGGCTATAGAATCAGAAGCACTGGGGGCAATGATGGTACAGGCTGATGAAACAGGGGTAGAACATGCAGTCATTATCTGAGTAAGAAGATGCTCCCGTATGAGGCTCGGTATCAAGAAGTTGAGAAGATCTGTCTTGCCGTGGTATGGGCTTCCAGAAAGTTGCGACATTACTTCCAGTCATACAAGATCCAGGTCGTGGCAAAGGAGAATCCTTTGAAGTATCTTCATTCGGTGCCTTCACTAGTGGGAAAATTGGGCAGATGGTTGGTATTGCTGACAGAGTTTGACATTGAGTATCTCACCTCCAAAGTGATCAAAGGGCGAGCAATAGCAGAGTTTCTGGCATTGCAACCTGTTGAGGGGGATCAGTATAAGTTTGAATTTCCAGACAAAGAGATCCAAGCAATAACAGTTCAGAGATGGAAGATGTATTTTGACGGAGCGGTGAATTACAAGGGAGCCGGGATTGGGATCGTGATAGTGACCCCCGAAGGAGAGACTTTGCCTTTGGAAAAGAGGTTTACATTCAGAGTGACTAATAACATGGCTGAATATGAGGCATGTGCTTTTGGTTTGACAGCATTAATAGCCTTGAAGGCCGGGAGTGTGGAAGTCTACGGAGATTCTATGTTGGTAGTCCAGCAGATGCGAGGAGAATGGGAATTGAAAGAAGAACGGTTGAAACCTTACCTTTTTCACCTCAGAAAGTTGGCACAGGTTATCCCTGAGTGTAAGTTTCAGCACTTACCAGAGAAGAGAATCAGATGGCAGATGCATTGGCTACACTTGCAGCAACTTGGGAAAATCCAGAAAAGTTAGTGATGAGACCGTTGATACTGACAACAGCGAGCAGACCTGTTTATGAGATAGAAAGAATTCTGAAAGTTGAGGTCGACGGCGGTAAACCGTGGTATTATGACATTCAGAGATATCTGGAACATGGCGAACTCCCGGAAGGGGCAGGCAGAAAAGACAGAATAGTCATTCAGAGGTTAGCTTCCCAATATGTGATTTTGAAAGGGGAACTGTACAAAAGGCAAGCAAACGGTATTCAGTTGAAGTGTTTGAGAAAAGAAGAAGCTCATCATGTAATGGAAGAAATACACGTCGGGGTATGTGGTCCGCACATGAACAGGTTGAATCTGTCCCGCAAGATAGTGAGACAAGGTTTTTATTGGTCAACCATGGAAACAAATTGCGCGAAGATGGTGAAGCACTGTCATGACTGTCAAGCACATGGTAATTTGAATCACTTACCGCACACAGAGTTGCACGGGCTGTCAGAGCCGTGGCCTTTCTCAGCATGGGGAATCGATATGATTGGAGAAATTCGACCGAATGCATCGAATGGGCATCGCTTTATAGTAGTGGCAGTAGATTACTTCTCGAAGTGGGTGGAAGCCGAATCATTCCGCAGTGTTACAGCAAAACAGATGGCAAAGTTTATAGCTCGAAACCTCATTTGTCGGTATGGTATGCCGCATCATATAGTGATAGACAACGGGGTTCAGTTCCAAGGAGAGACGAAGGCGATGTTACAGAGGTACGGGATAGGCCACCACAAGTCATCACCGTACAGGCCGCAGGCAAATGGGGCAGTTGAGGCAGCCAACAAGACCATAAAGACGATTTTAGCCAAGATGACAGAGAACTGCAGAGATTGGTTCGAGAAACTACCATATGCTCTGTGGGGGTACAGAACATCAGTAAGGACAGCAACAGGGGCCACACCTTACTCTTTGGTCTATGGAATGGAAGCAGTGTTACCAGTAGAAGTGGAAATACAGTCTATGGGGGTATTAGCAGAGGCAGGATTACCGGAACAAGAGGGGTCGCACAGAGGTTTGATCAGTTAGCACTATTGGATGAGAAGAGAACGAAGTTTGTATCACATGCAGTTGTATCAGAAGAGACTAGCTCGGGCATTCAACAAGAAAGTGCGTCCTACCAAGATCAGAAAGGGTGATTTGGTACTTAAGCAGTCGAGGCCGTCGACGACAGATCCGAGAGGAAAATTCAGACCAAACTGGGAAGGACCTACATAGTGCAGAAGGTAATGGGAAATGGGGCAGTGAGGTTATCAGACTTGGAGGGGAACTAGTTCACCGAGCCGATCAACGTAGACAGATTGAAGCAATACTTTGCCTGAGGGGGAGAAGACCGAGCAGTTATCACGGGAATTAGCAGAAGACCTAACCCAACTGAATAAGAAAATCATTCATGCATACACGTAACATTGTATTCTCTTCGTGCTTGTTTCTGTTTTGTGTTCGCAGGTTCGAAGAAAGGAGAAAGCGGCAGAAATGAGCCAAGCAGCGTCAGCGCAATTTCAGTTTTTGGGATGAGTCCCAAGGGGCGAGGCCCATATCAGCTTGAGGACGAGGCCCCCGTTGTCAGTTGTATTTCCGGGTCGAGGTACCCCACTATCATCATCAGTTCGAGGGTGAGGTCCCTATAGTCAGCGGTGTTGGGTCGGGGCCCAGGGTCGAGGTGCCCCCGTTGTCAGTTGTAGTTCCGGGTCGGGTCGAGGTGCCCAGGGTCGAGGTACCACTACATCATCAGTTCGCAGGGTCGAGGTCCCTATGGTTAGCGGTGTTGGGTCGAGGTCAGGGTGCCCAGGGTCGAGGTGCCCCCGCTGTCAGTTGTAGTTCCGGGTCGAGGTGCCCAGGGTCGAGGTGCCACTACATCATCAGTTCGAGGGCGAGGGTTTCTATGTCTAGTCAACGGTATTGGGTCGAGGTGCCCAGGGTCGAGGTGCCCCCGTTGTCGGTTGCAGTTATTGGGATGCGCCCCAGGATCGAGGTCCACTGCAGCACCAACTCAGCTCGAGGCAGCAGCCGAGCCAGGTAAGTGAAAATGCATTGCATAACTTTGATAGGATTGTTCAAAACCACACACTGCACAAGTCCCATCAAAGTGGGGGCGACTGTAGGCATTGCATTTTTGCATGTGAAACCGATGATGAGTCTCAGTTGGAGGCACTACCTTTTTAGCTAAGGATATACGGGAAACGGAGGTCGGAATGGGAAATTCAGAATAAGTACGTCATCAAGTTCATCTCACAAGTTCACTGTCTTCGTTAGTGCTGCGTTCGTTACTTCGTTCGAACGTCAGGCAGATTGCGGATGTTCGTGTAGCGTTCGAATTGGCGTTCGAACGGCTTCGGTGTTTTTCTGGTTTTGCTGCTAGTCTCGCACCCCAGCCCAATTAGCCCCCAAAGCCCATAAAACACATCCCAATTTAATTAAATTAAACATTGAATTAAATAATAATTTAAAAAACCATTTACCAATAAATAAAAACACAAAATATAATCATACCTAATAAAGATAAATCAAATATATAACTTCCTAACCAAACAATCACATACTAAATTAAAAGGATGTCATGCCTAATTAAAATCAATCATAACAAACTAAATATTTTGTATTCCTAATCTAGCCAAGATTTGTCCCCCCTCAATCTTTGACTTTCCTTGCTCAAACACCAAATCATATCTCTTTTAATGCCAAAATCCCTTCCTTGTGAGACAAGGTGAAGCCCTAGCCATTCTCTATATAACAACCCCTAACCAAGACATGCACCCCTCTAGCTCATACAGATAACTCACAGAAAAATCATAACACAAAGAGCCTTAGCCACTCACGGCAATAAAAATAGGAAGAACACACCATTCCCATCATCTCCTCCACTCCATAACCGAAAATAGCATCCTTCTAACCTCCACCCATCACCGAAAATCTCCCCATACAGCAGCCCTCCATCATCACCGAAAATATACCTCCAAACAACGGCCCAAACAGCCCTTGAAATACGCCTGGACAACAGCCAAAACCACTCCCGAAACAGTCCATAAAATCCTTAAAACATAACATAAACGACACTTATAATCCTTGAAATAACAACACTAAAAAACCACGAAAAACACTCGAAACAGTTCGTTGAAACGTCAAAACAATGACCTGAATAGTGAGTAGCAAAACAGAGACCGAACATCAGCAGAACGGAGACCGAACAGCAGCAGAACGGAGACCGAACAACAAGCATAACAGCAAAACAGTGAGCTAGGACGCTAAACCAGTGAACCGGAGAAGTTGAGGAGCTGTACCCCTTCCGACGTCCGTGAAACGCAAGCCTGAAAGTTGGCAAAAAGGTTAGACCTGAGGGTATTTTCCACACTCGTTTTCTGTTTATTATTTATTGAAAATTGCTTGCATGACTGTCATGTTGAAATGTATGTTATGGCCATTGAGTAGATAAATATGCATGAATTATGAGATGTTGTATGTTGTGGCTTTGGAATAAAATGAGAGTGTGTGGCAACTCTCGCGGTATATCGGATAGAAACCCGGACATAAATTTCATAGCCGATTCCGAATGGACGGTATTATGATCTGTACTCGGGATACAACTCCACGTACCGCTTGAGTAAACGGTACCCTCTTTTGTTTGTGTTGCTTTGGTTTATTTATTTTTCATCACTTAAATTCTGCATGTTGCTTATTTATGCATGATTCAATCGAGTGCATGGACTTAGTAAGTGGAATAAAAGATCCCCTATGGGGAGGGGTTAAAGCCCTTTACCACGACGTTTTGCCGCGCCGGTTGATGTGTGTTCGGTTGAATGCAAGATACGTTCAATCAGACATACTGAGCTTGATATTATTGCTTTTAATTCTTTGTATGCATGATTCAATCGAGCGCATGGGCTTAGTAAGTGGAATGAAAGATCCCCTATGGGGAGGGGTCAAAGCCCTTTACCACGATGCTTTGCCGCGCCGGTTGATGTATGTTCGGTTGAATGTAGATACGTTCAATCGAACATACTGAGCTTGATATTCTTGATATTGCTTTTAATTCTTTGTATGCATGATTCAATCGAGCGCATGGGCTTAGTAAGTGGATGAAAGATCCCATATGGGGAGGGGTCAAAGCCCTTTACCACGATGCTTTGCCGCGCCGGTTGATGTGTGTTTGGTTGAATACAAGAAACGTTTAATCGGACATACTGAGCTTGACATTTTTGTCTTTATTCTTTGTGTTGTATGCGTCAGGTCTGGTTCCGTTCGAACGCGTTCTCGAACGCTATACGAACGCGAACCTTCTGTTTACCGTTCGATGCGTTCTCGAACGCTACGCGAACGCACACACACTTTCTTAGTCTCATCATGCATCAGGTCTGGTTCCATTCGAACGCGTCCTCGAACGCTATACGAACGCGAACCTTCTGTTTACCGTTCGAACGCGTTCTCGAACGCTACGCGAACGCACATACACTTTCTTAGTCTTATCATGCATCGGGTCTGGTTTCGTTCGAATGCGTTCTCGAACGCTATACGAACACGAACCTTCTGTTTACCGTTCGAACGCATTTTCAAACGCTACGCGAACGCTCACCCACTGAACTGAGTCCTTTTCATCAGATTTCATACATAGTTTTCCTAGTAGCTATCCCCACATGTATGAATACAATGTGTTTAATGTATTACAATTCATATACCTATGTCATGATAACATTTGTAGTATTTTCTTGTGGTATATCGGATGGAAACCCAGACATAAATTCCGTAGCCGATTCCGAATGGACGGTAGTACGGTCTGTACTTGGGATACAATTCCACGTACCACTTGAGAAGGTGCTCACATGTGTGCTTGTGTGGTTAGTATGTGTGCTTGTGTTTTCTTGAATATAAAATACCAGTGAAGTTGTATGTTTGTCGCTCCTTTGATGTACTTTCAAGCATGCAATCTTAGATGTGAAATACATGTGAATTTAGAAGCATGATACTCTTGGAAATAAGTGTTACTTAAGCT
The DNA here is from genome assembly GCA_019454045.1 of Zanthoxylum bungeanum. Classification (NCBI taxonomy): domain Eukaryota; kingdom Viridiplantae; phylum Streptophyta; class Magnoliopsida; order Sapindales; family Rutaceae; genus Zanthoxylum; species Zanthoxylum bungeanum. Next base: position 15,267 of record SKCR01005928.1, on the reverse strand, counting down.
CGATTAAATTATTACATAAATCCTTCCATTACAAGTGACATAAGTAAGGGACCATTCCGAACCCAGCGGTTTGAGGTCTTCCCTTGCGAGGGGTGAGTGCGGCCTTAAATCTCATTTTCCCGGTTCACACCGGGTGGCGACTCCATTACCTCCGGTTTAGTCCCCCGTGGCTACTCCGTACTCCCAACCGAGCCGCGAGCCCGGGACAGCATGCGTCGTCCAGTTTCTGTGTTCCCACACGTGATCCCTACGAAAGTGGCATAGTTAAATTTTATTATGTTAATTTATTATGTGTTTTGCACGAGGACTAGCAAAATGTTAGGTTTGGGGGTGTGATGAGTGGTAATTATATCACTGTTTACCACTCATTTAACTTAATATTTTGTATAGTTTCTTGAGTCTTGTGAATATTTTGATGTGTTTTGTGTTATTTTGTAGATAAATAAAGTTTCAGGACATTCTGGAGGTGATTTGGAGCAAAACAGTGAAAATTTGGCAAAAAGGGCATTTTAGTAGTTTGCAAGCGTCGCGACGCGCAAGCCCTTGGCGTCGCGACGCCTAACATACGTCAAACAGTGCTAACGTGCGCCGGGTCCATAAATCAGAATCTGAGAAAATTTGACTTGCTAACGTGCGCCGTGCCACGGTCACCATCATAGTCGATCTGCTAACGTGCGCCATGCCACGTGTCATCATCCTACGGTGCCGACAGTCGCCATCGCCACGTGTCCCTCCACCTATCAGCTACGTCATCGTCCATATCACCGGTTGACCAAGTCAAACTGCCACGTCATTGCCACATCATCATCAACCAATCACAGCGTGCCACGTGTCACAATTCTATGGTGCCAACAGTCACTTTGCCACGTGTCGCCATGTCAGCATCAATTATTGACCAACTTATCTGTATATGACACGTGGCGGATAAGAATCTGAGCTGACCAATCTGAAGCCGCCACGTGTCACAATAATTGAGCCCCAACCACCTTACCACGTGTCACCTTATCACCTTATCCAGAATCTGCAACCGACGAACCAGAGCGTGCCACGTCGACAAACGGGCGTCGCGACGCTGGCTTGGAGTCGCGACGCCCGACCCCTACTGACGCCTATAAATTCAGCGCGATTTCAGAATTCAAAGCATGCCTTCCTTGAGTTTTGTAAGGACTCTAAGGATTGCATCTTGGTGTTTTAGTTTTTGTAATTTTAATTTAGCATTTTTTTTTAGTATTTTTAATTATGCACTTTTACTTTTGTAATAAAATTTTATTTACTTTTTTTTTACTGTATGTTTTGTAGTTAATTTACTGCTGGGGTAAAAGGTGAAACATTTATATAATTATCTAGGTAAATCTCACTTAATTATAATTTATAAATTATAATTTAATCGGATTAATTAATGGCGGACTTTATTACCGCTTATATGGTCGGTCTAAATATAAATTACTTTACCGCCTATATGGCTGGTCTTTATGTGACAGATAATTACCGCCTATATGGCTGATGTAATTGGACTAAATGGATTACCGCCTATATGGCTGGTTTTAAATGTTTAATATTATTAATTCCTGAGAAAGCAGAACATAAAATAATTTATATATTATAATAAGTGAGATTCCTAGATAAGAAATATTAAATATGGATCCTCTAACCCCCATCATTTTATTTTATTCTAGGTAAGTGATGAAACACAATATTACTAGGCTTAATAATTGATTTAATTATTTATTGGGTAATTCTTTAGTTTGTTTATTGAGTTTTAAGCTTAATGCTTCTTGTTGGCCATTAATAAGATTGATTCGGTAAACTTAAAATGAACTAGACATAGGGATTTTAATTTTCAGCCTTAGATTCAATAGCCCACGATCTTCCTTGAGGATAGATAACCCTTTAATAGATTTCCTTACAGGATAGACATATACCTGTTGGGCGGGGGTAGCCATAATTGGAACTTGATCTTAATGAATCCAGGTAATTTGGTTGACATAAACATATGGTTCAATTGGGTTATACTGGGCATTTGCGTCTGACCATCGACAGAGGCTTTTGCATATTTTCGTGTTCCAGGTTAGCAAACTGATTTATTACACATAGATAAGAGAATCAATTCATCTTTATAACAATATTGTGTGGAGTCACGACCCTAGATCTTTGAGTCTTTTCTTTTATTTTCCTTAGTATTTTCTTTTAAGTCTGTTTTTATTTTATTTTGCAAAACCACATTCAACCAACCAAAAGCAAACAATTTCCTTCTCCCTATAATTAGATACTTGTAAAATAATAGTATCAATAATTAATAACAACAGTAGGAATTAAGTCCTCGTGGGATCGATATTTTTATACTACTTGAACGATACGTGCGCTTGCGTTATACGTGTGTGTTTACTCCGGTCACATAGCTAAAAGGAATATGAACCTAGTATATGGTGATGGCAATCTTGGACTAATGAGGTGCGTTTCAAGGGCCGTACAGGAAGGAGGTAGTCAAGTTCTGGAATCATCCCAAAACCTTTGGCAGATGCGAATCTTATAGGACCATCAAATGAAGAGGAACTTATTGTACCAGGTATGTCTGAACGACTGGTTGAAATAATTAATCGTGCTGATGCTTTTATTGCTTTGCCAGATGGCTTGGGCACGATTGAGGAAATGTTTACAGTAGTATCTTAGGCGAACTTGAATATACACCAGAAAATGATTGGACTGTTTAATTTTGATGGATTTTATGAATTTCTTTGTGTGTTTCTTGATGATGCCCGGAGAAATGGGTTCGTGTCAAACCTGTAAAAGATATCATCTTCACTGCCAGAACTGCCCATGATTTAATTGACCAACTTTTAGCCTTTGAACCACAATTGACCATATCATTTCCAAGATTAACTGGTCTGATAATGATCGTGGTAAAAAACGTCGAAAAAATATGGATCTTAACCTTTAATTTTCTTTTTAAGATGTAGAATTTCAGCTAACCAAGTATTGTTTTCTAACTCTTCTTCTACTTTAGACATTGGGGACAATGTCTCAATTAAGTTTGGGGGAGGGGAATAGTTGACTAGTATCTTGTTTTTATTTTTTTTTTTTCGTTTTTATTTGTTTTTTAGTCAAAAATTTTCAAAAAGAAAAATTCAACAAAAATTAAAAAAATAATAAAAATACTTTGTGTTTTCGTGTTTTTAATTTGACTAATCAGGTGAAATTGGTGTGAGATACCTAAGTAAGGAATTTCCACTTCTGAGACGTATCTCAACCTATTTCGTAACAAGTTAATTTTTATTTATTTCATTTTGAATTATTTAATTTGTGAATTCTCCATAATACTGACTAAAATGGATCTTCATATGCTCAATTGATAGGTATTATCAATATGCATGGTAACATACAGCCATGAGCTGTAATTGAAAAGTTTGTAATATTCAGTGCTCTAGTTTAATTGGAGGAATCATCTAAAAAAATGTTGGAATTTAAAAAAAAAATTGTGTATATTAATAAAAAAAACATATGAGATCTTAGTAATTAAGTCTGAAGGGGTGTTTTAACACCTAGTGCCCTAAAACCAACTGGTTTGGGAGTCACTGGCCCAAAGCTCACTACATGGATTGAAGATGTTATAAAATAAAAAAAAAACATCTGAGATCCGAGTAATTAAGTCCGAAAGGGTGTTTTAACACCTAGTGCCATGAAACCAACTGGTTTGGGAGTCACTGGCCCAAAGCTCGCTACATGGATTAAAGATGTTATATATATATAAAAAAAAAAAAGATATCTGAAATCCGAGTAATTAAGTCTGTAAGGGTTTCTTAACACCTAGTGCCCTAAAGCCAACTGGCTTGGGAGTCACTGACCTAAAGCTCGCTACATGGATTGAAGATATTGTAAAAAAAATCAGAAAAAAATTCCATTGCTAAAAAAAGTGCGAATTCTGATATAACTTTAGGACAGAAATATAATATCTTTTCAACTACACTTATGAATATTGTGGGCACAATGAGCTGATTAATACTTTGTTGGTTGTGTATATGGAGAATGGTAAACATAATCGGAGAATTTACTTATTTAGTAATTTAGAAAGAAGAAAACGTCTATTAACTTGGATAAGAAGTTTCACTTGTTTAGTCACTAACTTGTTTATTCTCTTTGCTTTTGTCTTTTTGCTTTTGTGTGCATTAGATTGACGTTTGTGGGTATCGTCACTGTAAGCCCTCACGAGACTACAACTCATCCACTAGGGACACCTAGGGGTTTAAAGGCTTGTTGCATACGCTAAATGTAACCGTGAACCATACGAAAGTGGCTTAATTTAATTTTAATTGTTTATTGTATTTTATTTTGTTGTTTTGCTTGAGGATTAGTAAAATGTTAGGTTTGGGGTGTGATGAGTGGAAAATATATCAATATTTACCGCCCCTTTTACTTAATATTTTGTATAGTTTCTCTAGTTTTATGAACGTTTTGATGTGTTTTAGTTTATTTTGAAGAAAAAATAAAATCGGGACTTAATGGAATCAATTATGACAAAATGTGGAACAAATAAGGGCAAAAACTGGACTTGACATTTTGATTTTGGAGATTGGAAACTTGAAATGACGTTCTAACGAAGTATAATTTCGGAAATTTTAACTTTGCGCAATTGTCGTATTTTGGCCTTAACTATTTTTTCCGATATCAGATTGAGGTGATTCAAGTTCCAGATTAAAGAAGACTCAAAGATCTACAATCTTGATGTTTGTAAGATTTTCAAATTCTGAATTTTTCATTACCGAAATTGATGAAAAATATGTAAGTGTGTTATGTGTAATTATTAAAGTCATTTTCAAAAATAAAAATTAAAAATTAAAAAATGGAAATTGTCAAACTTCCACCAAACATGCTTGCATGTTTGGTGGAGGATTTGGTGCCATGTTTGGTGGAGAAATTGGTGGAAACCTTTATATTTGCCTATAAATACCAAGACAAACTTTGTAAATTTTTCATGTTTTCTTTGGTGGATTTCTCCATGAAAACCTAAAAGAAAGTGTCTTGCATGTTTATTTAAGTTTTCTTGTATTTTATCTTTATTTATTTAATAATTTTTTATGTGTTTTTAATTACATCATGAGTAGGTAATCTCTCATTGCTGGATTCTGGGGTGAAACTTTTAATATAATAATTTAGATTTACACCCTTAATTTAAATAAGTAAATTGAATTAATTATTTACCGCCTATATGGTCGGTTTTACATTATTGGACTTAGTTTCCGCCTATATGGTCGGTTTAGGTGCTAACCTTGTTACCGCCTACATGGTCGGTTTATATGATTTTTTTACCGCCTATATAGTCGTTTTTAATATAATTAATTCAAGAAATGATTAATTGACAAGAGAGTAATCTATATTTGAAGTATTAAAAGTGAAACCCCTAGCTCCAACACTTTCTTTGATTGTTGTAATTTTCTTTACTTTTTAATTTTCTATTATGTTATTTTGTTTAAATATGCATTTTGTAATTTTAGGTATGTTTTGTAACTAAAAATATTATCTATGGTTGTGATGAATTTCAATATCACCATTTTATAAGTGATTATTTTATGTTTTGGGTAGTACATTGGTTTATTTATTGAGTCTTAAGCTTAATGCTTCTTGTTAACTGGCCATTAATAAGATTGATTTGGTAAACTTAAAATGAACTTGGAAAAATGGATTTTAGGTTTTAGCCATAGACTCAATAGCTCACGATCTCACATTGGGGTAAATGTCTCTTAGGTAGGTTTCATTACAGGATATAAATATACCTGTCAGGCTTAGGTAGCCATAATTGGAACTTAATCTTAATGAATTCAGAGTTTCTTAATTAATATAGGGATATAGTTAATTGGGTTACTTTGGGTATTTACATCTGACCATCGGAATATGCTTTTACATAACTTCATGTTCCAGGTTAATAAACCGATATATTAATCAAACATGAGATAATCACTTCATCTTTAAAAGATATTGGAATGATTCACAACCCTGGATATTTTCATATCATTGTTTAAAACTTAAAATCTATGTTTGTTTTGTTTTAATTACTTTTCTTTAGTTTAAAATTACCATCCAAGTAAAAATCAATCAATTAGATACTTGTAGACATTTAGCTTCATAAATTAATAGCTTAGGTATTAAGTCATCGTGGGATCGATACATTTTATACTACGTGAGCGATACGTGCGCTTGCGTAACGTGTGTGTGTTTACCGCCGATCAAATATGCATAAAAAAATAAAGACACAACATGGCTTGTCAGTTATCCAATGATACGTGGAGTTGTATCCCAAGTGCAGATCATACCATCGTCCATTCGGAATCGGCTATGAAATTTATGTCCGGGTTTCCATCATATATACCAAGGAATACATAACAAAAACAAGACACACACATATATGCAGTGAAAAGAAAATAAATGTACAAAAACATAAAACACACGCGCACGCACATGCAATAGGAAAAGTAATGTAACTTCTAAAAAGAGTTACACCGAAGTGCACTCTCATCATGCCTATTAAGGCATTCAGAAGTAGCTGGGAAGTCATCTTGCTTCATAACCCAAACTTTCTTAGGAATCTCTTCCACTCGAGAATTTCTAGTCAACACGGCAAGTTTCTCACTAAGGAATTTAGCTTGTTTGTTTAATGCAGAAACTTGAGACACTAGACTTGAGGAGTCAAATCTAGGTGACACAATATTAGGCATTTTCTTATGTTTGTGCAACATGTAGCACTTAGGCCTAATGTGTCCTGCCTTGCCACAGTGATGGCACACAGGCACAAACTTCGGATGAGAGCGAGGTTTACCCACAACACCTCTAGATCAAGGTTGGGACACATAATGAGGAACAAAAGGAGGAATCACATGACTACATTTAGCAGGCTTCTTACCAAAGTCATGTTTATAAGGGTTAGGCACAACTCTAGACGATGACACTTTGTTGCAATTTGGCTCAACACTAATACCTAGCATGCGGTCTAGTTTTGTATTCCCACTAGAAAATACATACAACTGGGTTTTAGCATTTTTAAGATCGACCTCTAAAGTTTGGACCCTATCAACTAGGCCTTTATTCCTCTCCTCGGGGTCATCTACCATCATTAGGCTTTGCTCAAACTTAGCTTGAGCTTCATTCTTTTCTAACTCTACTTCATTCAGCCTCTTATTGACCTCTATCTTAGTATTCTTAATAGCTAGACTCTTATTAAACAGTTCAGCATAAGCTACTTGAAGACTATCCTCATCTACAGACTCATCGAGAGAGACTTCTGAATCAGCATTATTAACTTCATTCTCTCTCTCATCAGACATACTAGCAGTAAAGGCCATAAAATTTCTATTGTCTTTAGGATACTCATTATAAGTATAGCCACCCTCTGAATCACTAAGAGAGGCTGCCATGGATTTCTTACCTTTAACCTTAAGGTATGTGGGACACTCAGGTCTAATGTGCCCATATCCTTCATATTCATGGCATTGGATATCATGGGATCTACTACCCCTATCATCTATGGACTCTCTCCAGCTATGCCTACTCTTTCTAGGCCTATCATCCATATCTCTATCACTGTCATGACCACTCTTCTTAAGCTTAAGAAATTTATTAAACCTCTTTGCAAACATGGCCAAATCATGATCTGTGAGGGTATTATCATCATCACTAGACGGATCATGAGCAACTTCCTTCGCGATTTTCATCGCTATAGTTTTTGGCTTTTTATAACCAGAAAGTTTCTTCTCATAAACCTACAGTTTTCCTACGAGGTCATCTAATTTAAGCTGATCGAGGTCATTTCTTTCCTCGATGGCGGTAATCTTGGGTATGAACTTATCAGGCACGGATCTAATGATCTTTTTAACTATCCTACTGGTAGGGACAGTCTCTCATAGGTAAAAGCTTGAGATAACGACATCGTTAATCTCAGCGTAGAACTCATCAAAAGTCTCATCATTTTTCATCTAGGGGACCACAAACCTAGTAGCAAGATCATAGAGTCTATTATTTTTAACAGACAATGTGCCCTCATGCACAATCTGCAAGATGTCTCAAGCATCTTTGGTTATCTCACACATAGAGATTCTTCTAAATTCAGCTGAGCATACAGCACCATGTATGGCATTGATTTTCTTGCTGTTCTTATTGCTAGCGTCAAAATCATCCTTAAACCAGGTCAATTTGTCTTTAGGGGAAGAGACCTCATCAACTATAACTTTGGAGGTTTCCACCCATATTCTACTGTCATCCAGACCCTCTCATCTAAGGATTTAAGGAACGGTCTCATGCGAACCTTCCAATGTAAATAATCTGTGCCATAAAAAAATGACGGATAATTTAAAGGTTGACTACGATCCATAACAACTAGGCCAAGGATCGAGTTCAGGCTCTGATACCAATTGAAAATTCGTGTTTATCCAAGGTTCTGACCCTATGCGGAATTAAACACAATTAATCAAGACAAGTCATAATTAACGTGCCTATGGATTCTCAACAAGCAACCACAATATAAACAAATAAAATAGATTGCGGAAAATAAATCAATCACACAAAATCAATACAATAATTTTGGTGACGAAGTGGAAAACTCGTGTGAGTAAAAAATCATTCTGGGTATCTCGGCTACCAGCCCAATCCACTATATAGAGAAAAACTTATAGTGATGGTCAAGACCTATGGTGGCAACTCCACCGACTCAAGTACCTCTAAACTGTAAGAACTCAAGGAACTCCTCAAGTCCGTGAGCCACGGTTTTCTTTAGAACCTCTGAAGTCTCTGAGCGAATTGTCTATTCACTTCTAATCGCCAGAACTCCGACTACCAATCTTCCACCTTGAGAACTCTTAAGGATTAGGAATTTTGGGTTAGGTTGTGTTGAAGGTTTATCTAAGAGAGATTCTCACATTAACAAAGAAGACAAGAAGATAAAAGAAGTCTTCAATTGTGGAATCAAAGAAGGTTGAAAGCTTTGAAAGATTTGGGCTCAAAGGATTTGTGTTTCAACTCTTTGGAATGATGGATACATGTTCTATTTATAGGTATGGTGAAGATTTAGGGTTTTTCAAAGTGAAAAGGCTAAAAAACGCGTTCAGATAGCAGTTGCGTTCGAACGATTACTCGAACGCACCATAAATGCATGCCCACTGGAAAAACTCATTCGAACGCTACTCGAGCGCACCATAAACGCTTGCTCTCTAGAATATTTCGTTCGAACGCTTTCTCGAACGTACCACGAACATTTTCTCTCTAGAATACTTCATTCGAACCCAATGGAGAACGTGCCACTAATACCATGAATGTGTGCCCACTGGAAAAACTCGTTCGAACACTACTCGAACGCACCACAAACGCTTGCTCTCTGGAATGTTTCGTTCGAACGCTTTCTCGAACGTACCACGAACCTTTGCTCTCTGAAATACTTCGTTCGAACCCAATGGAGAACGTGCCACTAATGCCACACGTTCGAACGCAGCACTAACAAAAATGCTCCAGCTTTGCCAAATAATCAACCCAATTGCTCCAAGTTCTTCAAGACTTATTACAACTCAATTGAACTTATTTTATCACGAACAGTTCCAATAAAAATTGAACTTACATATACGATAAAGTACTAATATTTGCGTGCATTCGTACGAAAAATTCATATGAGCATCCACATAGGAGAATAATTATAAATATATAGTTTCTCTAGTGCGAACGTCCGCATGTTATTAATATGTGGACTGGTGAGAAAGTACTCATATTCTCTTTAACAACATCCAAACATGCATGCAGATATATATGAAGAATTTAGCTAACATTACCAAACATGTTCAATTCTCAATTTAGATATATATGAAGAATTTAGCTAACATTACAAAACATGTTTTGTAATGTTAGCTAGTTTCTTGTGCAAAGAAAAGCCACTAGTTATAGATGCAACCTTCATTATATTTTGACCATTTTCACCCTGAAAACCTCTCAGGATAAGTGGCTGCAAGAATCATCAATAAACACATCATACATACGAGATATACTTTGTTGCGAGTGTTATATGGATAACATGATACCGTCAACCAATAATTATTTAACATATATGAGTTTTGTTTAAAAAAAGTATCAATTATTTAGATTTTTTTACTATTTAACATGCATGGCAATGCATGATTGGGTTATTACATAAATGATGTGTTATCACCGTTATATAGTAGAATGTTTCCCTGCATAGAGTCCCTAAGGGGTGTGGCTTGGTGGTGTAGGACTCGGGATCTCACCTTGAGGTTTTGGGTTCGAATCCAGGGAGTGCATTTCTTATAAGAGCCTGGGACAGCTAATGATTTTACCTGCTCCGCTTAAGCCTAGAATGGGTCATTTGGCGGTGAAGTTTCCAATGATTTAAAAAAAATGTTTATAGAGTTGATTAGGGGTGTTCACAGGTCGGGTCGGGTCACGTGGAGATGAAACCCGATCGAGTTCGGGTCGGCCAAAAAAATAATTTTTTTTAAAATGATTTAATTTTTTTGAAATATAAATATTAGTTATTTATGTCCCGAAAATTATCATATATATAAAGTTTTAATACAACAAAAGTAATAAATAAATGAAATAATAGAAAAATTTTAAAAATTAATAAAATTTTTAGAAAAATAATAAAATTTTAAAAAAATAATAAAAATATTATAGGGTCGGGTCGGGTTTTAGTAGCAAACCTGTTGCCCAACCCGAATATTTCAGATAGGGTCGGGTGGAAAAAAATTTTAAACCTGCTCGGGTCGGGTCGCGGGTTGACCTGACCCTATGAACACCCCTAGAGTTGATGATGTACTTACTAACCTAACCAAATCAAACAAAAATTCTTTTTCACTAGGTAGAGGGTGGAAAAACGAATAAACGAATCGAATTTGTGTCGAATACTAAACGAATCGAACAATAATGTACTAACTTCAAATTCGATTCGTTTATTAAACAAATCCTGATATTAGGATTCAGATTTAATTCGTTTAATAAATGAATATTCGTATTCGATTCGTTTATTCGTTTATATAAAATTAAACGAATAGAATCAAATTTAGTATTCGTTTAATAAACGAATATTCGCATTCGATTCGTTTACACCAAATTAAACAAATCAATTTTGTATTAGTTTAATAAATGAATATTCGTATTCGATTCGTTTAATCAAAAATAAATACAAAATATCAGTTAGTTTTTAGGGTATAAGTAGTTAATTACTAAAATAACCTTCCTATTAAATACTTTTGTTCAAAAAATTTCAAGGATAAATTTTTAATATAATTAAACGGATACTAAACTAATTCGATTCGTTTAATAAACGAATTCTAAACGAATAAAAGAATTGATAATCTCAAATTCGGATTCGATTTGTTTATTAAACGAATCGAATCGAATTGACCAATTTATTAAACGAATCCATTTTGCTAAATTCATATTCGCTTTAAAGCGAATCGAATCGAACGAATAAACGAATCATGACCCAAATTGTCACCCCTAATTTACGTTGATCCTTTGACGTCATTGAACTCTATCATGAATCATTGTCTTATTGAGTAGTATATAGGTCTCTTTCTCCTTATTATTTTTTTATATCAACTTAAATCTTATCCGACTCACTTCACATATAACTATACTATTCGTTTTCCTTTTCTCACCTTAAATAATTGTAATAAATCCATTTGTGTACAACAAGTTCACACCTCATTTGTAGTAAGAAAAAATTAAATAACATCCTTCAGTCATACATCACCAAAAACAAGGTCATGTTCTCTATGTGCCAGCTACAGCCACTTTGCATAGGAACTTGGCTAACCAAAGTTTCTTTCAATCAGTCAATCACTAATATATCCAAAATCTTTAGAAGACAAATAATATTCTCCGGTCAGAAAGAAATTTAAGTAAAATATATATTTATTTCTCTTCATTTTGACACATTAGTATACAAATCATATCTAGAAGAAAAGTTGGAAAAAATACAAGCAAAGTGTACATGAAATGAGATAGCATATAAATAAAGAAATCTCATTGAAGGATAACCAAATCAAATTAAATAAAATTATTTTCTATTAGATGGAGTCAATCACATAGATATTTTGATATTATTATGCATTGTTTGTAATTATTATTTCATTAAATTCAGTAAAATTTATCTATCATTATAATTTTTATCCATGTCAATTCAGATTTTACCCGACCTCATTTGATCATTTGCTCCTTTTTTTTTTCCTCACCCAAACACTTAGCACCCAAACCAATGTAATTATATTAAGCATAGAATAGAACACAAATTACTTCTCAATGGTTGGTTGAATGAAGTATATAGCATTTACAGAGGGCAAATGTTTCTTTCGTCAGTGTATGTCTTCTGCCACTTCGGGAAACAGTGAAAAATAGATACGTCTACTAGATCAAATCCAATATTTAAGAGTGTGTTTGATAGATAATATTGTCAGATAGTATAAGCTGTTTGGTATATAATATTGTCAGACATTATAAATTATCTTATAAACTAGATAACAAACGATAAAGTATAAGTTAGCATAAAAAATTAAACTTATATTGTGAGATTATGATTTTATGAGCGTTAACGCTATCGTTAAAATATGTGTTTGGCAGAACATACGTCGAAACGATAGCGTTAATGCTCTAGCGGCGCTCTACCAAACGCAAGGTAAATATATTAAAATTCAAAATGTATCCATCCAATAGCTTATAAATTGTCTCATAAAGCTAATTTTCTTATTGTAAGAACAATAATCTTTAGGTGATAAGACAATTTATAAGCTCATAGTGAGAGTTATGGGAAGATAAAAGATTGTTAATGGAGAGATAAAATATTTATTTGATAAATATCTACATGATTTTATATTTTCATAATACCGTTCAATTTTTTCCTTAAAAATTTTCTGCTAGGTTCGGTTTAGTTCAACTTTCGATTTCTATTTTTTTACACAAAATTAATAAAAAGTTAAGAAACTAGTAACATTCATTATATCTAATATTTATTCAAAAAATTTGTCATATATCTTTTCTAATTATCATAACTACATCAATATTGTTGGGGCAGTTGTGGAACCGCTAGGGTCAGATCGGTGCCCCGCGCAACAGAAATTGGTATAATCCGTGGATATCACGTATGGGTGTAATTTAAATAATTTAATAAAATACTATATTTTATTACGAGTGTATAGGAAAAAATCGGGGCTGAATCGGAGTCCGGAAACTCCAGAACGAAGCAAAATAAAATCAGCGCGTACCGTGCGCGCTACAGTGCGCACATGCACTGTTGTCGCTACAGTGCTCGCTACAGTGCGCGTACACTGTGCGCTCACAGGGATATGTTTTTTTTTTTTTTTCATTTCATTTCTTTCCTTCAGCTCACTAGAAGCTCAATTTTCAGTGAGCTGAAGGAATTAGGGTATTTTACCCTAATTATTTCCGGTCTTTCCTAAAATACTTCAAAAATATCCAAAAGTAATTTTTAATTTCAAAACTAACATCAACACGTGTTATTGAATAAAAATCAAGTTTTTCAAAATATCAAATATTTTTACAAAAGCATAAATTTATTCTAAATACGCAATTGCGTAAATTTTGAATCCAATACACAAACCAAATTAGAATCCCAATAAGAAATATCTCGTGAAAAATTCTAGGTCACCCAAAGGTGGTCAAGTGATTCTAGAATGGTAGTCATAGCTCTAAGATTTAATCTAAAGTTCAAAACTCTAATTTTATGTTTATGTCTAACATAAATATTTTGACCTAATCGGTGAAATCACTCACGTAACACAAGCGCACGTATCGTTCAAGTAGTATAAAATGTATCGATCCCACGAAGACTTAATACCTTAGTTATTAAGTTATGACGTTAAATGTTTACGAGTATATAATAGATTGATTGTTGTTTGGATGGTGATTTTTATCTGAAAACAAGTAAATAAAACAGTGCAAAAGTAAATAAAAGGAAAATTCAATATTATAAAACTATCTAGGGTTGTGAATCCTTCCAATATCTTTTAAAGATGAAGTGATTATCTCATGTTTGTGCAATATATCGGTTTATTAACCTGGAACACGAAGTTATGCAAACGTCTCTGTCGATGGTCAGATGCAAACACCCAAAGTAATCCAATTAATCATATGTTTATGTTAACCAAATTACCTAAATTCATTAAGATTAAGTTCCTATTATGGCTACCCCCGCCCGACAGGTATATGTCTATCCTGGAAGGAAATCTACCTAAGGATCACTATGTCCCAAGGTGAGATCGTGAGTTATTGAGTCTAAGGCTGAAACCTAAAATTTCTTCATCAAGTTTATTTTAAATTTACCAGATCAATCTTATTAATGGCCAGTTAACAAGAAGTATTAAGCTTAAGATTCAATAAATAAACCTTTATATTACCTAAGACACAAAATAACCATTTATAAAACGATGATATTGGAATTCATCACAACCCCATATATGGTATTTAGTTACAACACATATCTAGGACTATTAAAAAAACATAAATAAAGTAAATGGCATAAAGTAAAATTTGAAATTAAAAAGATAAATAAACAATAAAAGAAAATGTTAGGGGTTAGAGAATCCATTTTTATTACATCTAATTTAAATATATCCCTTATTATAATATATAAACTTTGCATGACATTACCAACCGACCATATAGGCGGTATCCTGATTAAGTCAGATTTATGATTAATTTCAACCGACCATAAAGGCGGTATCCAATTTAGTTAGGATAAAATCAATTTAATTAAGTACAACCGACCATAAAGGCGGTATCCCATTAAGTCAGGTTTTAAAATAGTTTATATATTATAATTAAGGGAGATTAATCTAAATATTAGTAGTAAAAGCTTTACCCTTCACCCTAGCAGAGGGGAGTTGCCTCCTCATACTGAAAAGTAAAATAAATAAAGAACTATTGCATAAAATAAAAATTAAATACAAGAAAGCTATAAATAAACAAACAAGATACAATCTTCTTAGTATTCTTAAGGAAATCCCCAGAAGAATGTATGAATTTTCCTTCTGATTTGAGCTTCAATTTATAGGTAAAATTTTGTCCTGCGAGTCGCGATGCAAAACACTTGCGCGTCGCAACGTGCCGTTGATTTGATGCGACGATAACATGTGGTTTTGACTTGTGGACAGAATTATTGGCTTGGCATCGCGACGCCTTGAGAGTTATGTGTCGCTATGCGGGCTACAATGATGACATCAGTGATGACGCGTATCGGCAGGCTGCATAATTGTGGCGCGTCGC
>SKCR01005927.1:0-70506 GCA_019454045.1 Zanthoxylum bungeanum | reverse complement strand
CAGAATGAAATCCAGCCCCGAGCCGAATAACCAAGTGGCCTCGACGGAACGAAATCCAGCCCCGAGCCGAACAACCCTTGGGACTTGCTGAGAAGGGAAGTGAATCAACCCTTTTGAAGCCTTACAGAATCTGGCACGGGCGTCCCCTTGCCAGACCATCAAAAAACAAAAACAACACTTTGGAAAATAAAATTTTAAAAGGCGGGGGTGACTTAACACTTATCCCAAAGCAAAATATTAAAGTGTAAACAACAGCGTGGATTCCTTAAAACAGCATCCTATCCGAAATTTCCAAAACACAATTCTGAATCTTTCAATTCAGAGTCTCGGCGAACCAGGATTTGGATCAAAGTGCGTTTAAAATGGTAAGGACACATTCTCTATACTTCATGTCACTATGGAGCCTATGTACTGTTTGAGGGCTCCTCCTTACAACGCTGGAGCAAGCATACGCTACGAGGTCATAACCCCTTCCCGTGCTATACTTCTCTCAGATCCGAATGATCAAAGAAATATGGATCAAAGAGTGTCTGAAACATTAAGGGTACGCTCCTCCTTATGTTCGGTAACACTGGAGTAAGCAAACGCTACGGAGGTATCATCCCTCCCTGTGCTGTGCTTGATCAAGGAAATATAGATCAAAGAGTGCTCGAGTCATTAAGGGCACATTCCTCCTTATGCTCGATAACACTGGAGCAAGCAAATGCCACAGGTGTATGATCCCTCCCCGTGCTATGCTTCTCACGGATCCAAATGATAAAAAATGTGAGGATCAAAGAGTGTCCGAAACATTAAGTGCATATTCATCCTTATGCTCGATAACACTGGAGCAAGCAAACGCTACAGGGGTATCATCCCTCCACGTGCTATGCTTCTCACGGATCCAAATGATCAAATAGGTGAGGATCAAAGAGTGTCCGAAAAATTAAGGGCATATTCCTCCTTATGCTCGGTAACACCGGAGCAAGCAAACTCTACGGGGGTATCATCTCTCCCTGTGCTATGCTTATCACGGATCCATTGGGCAGACAAAATATACGGGAACGTATTCCTGTAGTCGCATTTCCCAAGCCGGCCAGGCAGATCATCTCACGGGGGCACTCTCTCCCCGTGATTGCTATCCCAAAATGTCCCCCATAAATGTAAGTTGAAGGGTTCCCGTGCTTTTTCATGCATTTCATCCTTTGACGCGCTCCTGGTCCTCACAAATGGAATGAGTCAGGTCGGAGCACTTCGCTCGGGGTGTTGATGATAGCACTTGTGATTGGCGGGCCACAGATTTGGTGCCTTTCCTGATCTCAGATCATTCATTCGCATCGAGTATATCCCCAAAATATTGAATACAACTTTCAAGTCGGTCGGTTTCTGGATGAGTCTAACCAGAACCTTCAGTCCGTCTGCTGCTCCATCGAACAGAATCAGGTTCAGGTGGGGCCGCCTGACCAAAGATTTCGCTTCGTCTGGCACCACTGCCCCATCGATCCTCGGATTGAGAAGGTTGCGATTGCCCTGCACTGGCAACCTCAGTTTTCCCACGCAGGCGCCTAGGAACGTATTTTTTAGGGGCCGGTGCAGCTGCTGCTGCAGCGGGAACAACAGCTGTTCCAGACTCCAATGCATGAACATGATGCTCGTAAGGTTTTAGTAGCCTCATCAGATGATCTTCCCAATAGTGATTCTCTTCTGAGCCGTTCTTTTTCAGCGGTCATATAATAAATAAGCCATCATCCCTAATGCTAGGCACCAATTTCGTCATAATCCACCATGGAAAAAAACATTATTCAGAAGCGGTGATCACTTGGCCTACACAGTCGCAAACTCTGTAAGCCAAGGTATAACAAAAATAGTATCGTAAAGATGATTTGCTGCTTTCAATCAGATAGATCAGCCTTGGCCTTCAGGTGCTGCTTGAAGTCCATAATGTCACCACCTCACCGAGTAATAGCTTGATTTTCACACACCCATATTTCTTGGACTACCTGTTTTATCAGCCTGAAGTCGGGGCTAACAAGAACCAGACCCCCATCTCACTCATTCAAATCCTCAGCCAAGGATTCAATGGTCTCTATATCCAGATGATTAGTAGGTTCATCCAAGAGAAGCATGTGGGGCTGCCTGAATGCTAACCATGCAAAAATCACTCGGCTCTTTTGCCCATCTGACAAATTCATCATTGGCATCACCTGGGCTTTACCAGTCAACCCGAATTTACCAATTGCTGCTCATTTTCCCCTCTTCATTACCTACGTACTCTTTCATCATATATTGGAGGGCAGACAGATCCAAGTCAAGTTTCTCAGCCAAGTGGTGATGGAACTGTGCAATTCTAAGATGATTATGTCGCCGCACCATGCCATCAGCAGGAACCAAGTCCCTTGTCATCAGCTTCAGCAGCGTACTCTTCCCAGCACCATTGGGTCCTACCAAAGCTACTCTGGAGTCCAAGTCCACCCCAAAATCAAGGTTCTTGTCTATGAGGTTGTCAGGTGTATAGCCAAATGTCACTTCCACAAACTGCAACACTGGTGGAGGTAGCTTTCTCACATCAACAAAACGGAAGACAATAATCTTGTCTCTCACCACCTTGTCTGTAAGCCTACCTCGCTCCATCTTAGCCGGTGTTTTCTCTTTGCTCTGGGTTTGGCGAGCTAGTTTTACTGACCCGTGACCAATTCGGGCAATATACTCTTTCATTAAAGAAATCTACTTCTGCTCCCACTTGTACTGTTTCATCTGGTTCTCTTCTAATTCGGAACGAGTCTGAACATACTGATCATAATTACCAGTATAAAGCTTCAGTTTCTTGTTTTGCATGTGAATGATGTTAGTACAAACTCCATTCAGAAAATCCTGGGAGTGGGAAATCATAACCAAGATGCGGTCAAATTTCTTCAAGGTCTCTTCCAGCCAGACACAAGCTTCTAAATCTAGATGATTTGTGGGCTCATCAAGCAATAAAATTTTTGGATTAATAAAGAGAGATCGAGCCAATGCAATCCTCATTCTCCAGCCACCAGAGAAATCACGTGTTTTCTTTGCTTGCATTTTCTTGTTAAAACCAAGACCGTATAAAATTTCAGTAGCACGTTTCTCAGCAGTTGCTGTATTCAATACTTCTAAACGCTCATATATACGTTCAAGTTGTTCTCCACCTCCATCTTCCTCTATTTTCTCCATCCATTCTGTTGTTGAACTCCCCGATGACTGGTGATTTCTACCTTTTGTCATCGTCTTAATATGCGAGCTGCTTTTTGTTGAAAAGTCCCCACAGACGGCGCCAACTGTTGACGACTGATTTTGGTCTCATGGTAATATGGGAATATTACTCCCGAGGCAATCCTCCAGCAATAGTGAATTTATTTGGTTATGAGGGAACCAAAAGCAAACTTAGCAAAAGACAGATAAATACGCCAATCGACAAAGAGATTTAACGTGGTTCGGCGGATTAAATCCAACCTACGTCAACGGGCACAAAACGAATGATATTTTTATTACTGAGATATGCTTCTCTGATATCTCTATTGTTTACAAGTTTGATGGTAATGATTCTGATCCACTCTCCCTAATTCTCCCAACCTACCTTACAAGCACGCTTTCCCTTCTAATTATAATAGTGAAGAAATCAGATTCATCTTCCCATAAGGATTCCTAGTTGAAAACTACATTTACTTCTTTTATCCTAGTAGGATACTGACTTATCAATTTTTCCCATGAAAATAGGATAACTTATCCTTTTATCCGTAGAAATAGGATTCCTTGTCTTCTGGAGCACGCCTCGCCATATGTTTGGTCCTCATGAGATCGTCCATAATGGTCCGTTGAACTGAGAATGCTATTGTCGATCTTATAATTGCCCGGTCATATGAACTCAAGTGCTCTGTTACCGATCATAATGTGCTCGGCCACTTACTGTTTGGCTCTTAGTGGTCGGGTTGGCATTAATGATCTCGACCAAGAAGGGAATTACCTTTTTACCGCTGCCGTACTGTTTAAATATCATAGGACTTGAAAATACCGCCAACACTAGCTAAAAGATTAGTAAACTTACCTTAAACTTTAATAATCTCTAAGCGTTTGCTCTATTTTTGATCTCATAATTTTTCCTCTTCTCTCTTAGGTTTTTTCTCTCTAATTTTGTTATTGAATAAATGGGAATAGTACCTATTTCCTTGTGTTGGCCGAAATTAGTAAGTGGATGGAGAGAGAAAATTAATTTTATTTAACAAAAATAATTTTGATTAATAAAATAAAATTATGTATTTAATCAAATTATGTATCTAATACATATACATATTAATTTAGGAAATTACTGATACCCCGCATGTGTAATTTTCCATTTTACCATTAAACGATATCCAAATAATCAATATTATTCGTTTTAAGTCGCCCTAGTGCTCTACGAGTATTTTTGATTATGTTAGAATATCTGTCACGAAATCCAATCTTGTGTCCATAATTTACCCACTCATAAATTATGACAACCATGGATATTCTCGCTGAACCATATAAATTGAGATCTTCGCATACGTATAATCCTCCCGTCATAGGCATCCAGATAAACACCAGAGACATAGATATAATCGTCAAATCTCATAAGGTATTATCACGTCGACATATAGATTCGCGATTTCTCAATAACACTCAGAACTCATTTCCGAGTGTTGAATTTGATAAATCGCAATCTCATGAAGTGGATACCTAAATCCTGTATGCTTAGACTGACGGATCCTCTCTGCACATATCACCGAATATCATGAGCATCAGTCCACACCCAACGAATAGGTGGAGGTATAACCTAAAAAGATCAAAGACATGACTGTCATCAAAGTGTGGATGATAACTCATATATCCACCATGGTATTTCAAGTCAAAGAACCACTATGCTACTCAACTCGAGAAGATTCCTATTGACACAAGCATTCCATCTATTAGGAATCTTCTGTGAGTCATTTAGTGCCCATTCGTTACGAACATCTACATGTCTATATGAGTCTCCCTGGACTCATGGCTCACTGAGATAAACCATCGAAATCTAATATTTCAATATACAACATGTACCAATCTCCTGTGTTTACTTTCGGTCCAAGAATTTAAACTTTAACCAGGAACAGTTGAAGAATGATATTGTTACAATATTTCTTAATGTCAAATGCGACATTTTTACAATTACATTATAACTTAATCATTCCTAGATCATGTATATTTTTACCATTTCTAAGATAAAATATTGACGAAACTGTAAATTTTATTCATAATAAAATATTATTCATACATGTATTTACAAAGAAATACATGAGAAATCGGCACGCCGAGTACCAACTCCAACACTTTTATCTTTTAGCAAGGCAAAATGAGGATGTTCTCACAGTTGAGATATATGTCATAGAGTATCATGTAGTATGTAATCGGAGTTATTTTAAATAAATAAATTATGCAATTTCATTTATCAAAATATTTGCTTTAAAATTCACATAATTTAAATTGTTATATATGTCCATGATTACTAATGTAATTTCAGACTTAGTGAATGAGTGTCATACATAAGAGGATTTATGTCGGACTTAGTAATCTAAACTAGTTCGTAGAGAGAAAATAAAAAAAAACATTTTATCTACAACCACGGTCCATTCCATAATTGTATGATAACCTTGATCCGAGATCATTCATGTGGTGACATGAGAATAGAAGCACCTTATATGATGAGATCATATATGACTAAACCCTGATAAAAAATAATTTTCTTTTAATATTCGTTAAACAAAAAATTCATATCAGTCTAATATATGATTATATATGGATTGACCTAAATCATGAATGTAACTACAAACTCTTGCATGTAGACTATATTTTTTGATTTACGAAGGTGAGATCGGTGTAGCAATCTCGATCAATAATTACGTACTTTGAGGGCATGGTATAGTATGTAGTTGAGGATATTTTATATAAATATAGAATCCATTCGTTCTTACAAGAAGTATAAGATTATCTTTACTAAAGATTGGTTCGGTACTTGAGATCAATAATTACGTACTTTGAGGGCATGGTATAGTATGTAGTTGAGGATATTTTATATAAATATAGATTCCATTCGTTCTTACAAGAAGTATAAGATTATCTTTACTAAAGATTGGTTCGGTACTTGAATAATTAGAGCGCTTGAATATTTCTATTATGAATAGAAAAATAAAATTAATAAAATTTATGAATAAATTATTCATTAATCAATGGTATTTAAGACATAAGAAATAATTTGAGGGGTATAACAGATATTATGATCCGATTATAATTACAAGATACTCGTGAATGATCAATCTATATATAGTGATTATATCAGTAGACATCGACGTGGCTCGGTATAAAATATATATGTAGTGCCCAGAGTTCAACTTCAGATTTTTAGTGGAATTACCTGAAGTTAATAATTCAATGTATTTAGTTAACGAGTTGTAATTAACATTCTGACATTATTGGGGCTTGGAGCGGCAAGTTTATTTGGTCTTCTTGTCGTGTTAGTTCGATATACTATAAGAAGCCATTAAATAAATAGAAAGTCCAATTATGACCTCACATGAAAAACTACATGTTATGGCAAATTATTAATGTGAATAAAACTTTATTCAAATCACAATAGGGAACTATATATTAAATAGTTTAATATAAAGTCTCAAGATACTTGATTATGAGATAATCAAATATTTAATTTAAATAGTTTAAATTAATTTTTATTTATTTATTTAATCTTTAATTAAATAATTGTGGAATTTGATTCCAAAATAAATACATAATATTTGATATATGTATTTAATTAATTAAATAGAAAAAATGGGATTTGGGTGTGATTCAAGCCCAATGGATGGTATTAGGGTTAGATTTTTTTTTTTTTTTTTTTTTTTTGGTAATTTGATTATAACTAAAAAACATCAACCCTAAGTATAAAAGGAAAGCTAGTTCTTTTTATTAAAAAGAAGCAACAAAATAAAACCTTAGCCGCCCGAGCTTTCTTATTCTATACGGAAAAAATACAGAGAGTACAATGATTTCGATTTCTCTAAAAGGTTTAGTGAAAACAATTGTGAGATTCAAGAGCCCATACTCTAACATCTTAATGACGAGATATAATACGGAAGATCAAGTGAAGAATCCATCTCCTTCTCCACCTATATCTCACGGCACTGGGAAGATTTTTTAGCTCACTGCACATGCACATATCGCGCTCAATTAGGTTGTTAGAGTTCTGATTTTTGGCTGGAAAAATTGAATGTAGCAGAGGATTCACCAGGGATTATTTTAGGGCTGATTTGATTGCACAAAATCAGATCTTAAATAGCCTATAAGTTCCACAAACTGTATAAGAAAAATTATTATGCAGTTCGCGCAAACAACTATTGTTCGAGACTGATTTCAGGACAATTTCGATGGTGCATAGAAGTTTAGGACGACCAAAATATCTCCAGACTTGTTTTCGATGCATTGAAACTTTTCGAAGTTCGTTTTGTGGTCCAAATTAGTTTCATTAAACAACAAATCAACATGCTTCAAACAAATCAAAGGACAAATCCAGAAAACTAGATCTACATTACATGTAAAACCCTCAAATCTTGAGAACCAGAAAAACCTGATAAAGAATATCCAAGTCGAGATGATTCTCTGTCCTTAAGAACTTATTAGCCTCCGTCTCTGGTGCTTCACAGATTCAAATTGGCCAATGTTCTTCCAGGATAACTTGGTTACTTCTTGTTTAAGGAGCATTCCTTAACAAGTATTTGAACTTAAAAATTGGTGAAACTCTCTCTAAAACAAAAGGAATATTACTTCTAAAATTCGGATGTTGTTTTCTTTCTTTGAAATTGGATAGGATGCCTCTTTTATAAGGTATAGAAGGGTGCAAATAGTGCACCCCTTGGGGTGGGGTGCAATCCTCCAAAGGGTTGTACCCCTCTCATTCACCCATTGCATCCAAAAGATGTATACACACATCCTTTAATGGATATTACAAGAATTTCTAACAATCCCCATAATTCTTCAAATATTCATGTAGACACTTGAGAGAGTTACCACGAACTAAAGCTGCATCAAAATAGGTAGCTTTCGTCTTGAACCTTTCCTAGTGTGTGAAAATCGAATTTACTAGATAAACCAGTGACCTATTGTCTTGAAATGTTCTACCGTTGGTGTAAACCAAGACAATTGCCAACACACAGCTTTAATTCGACCATTTTTCTGTTCTACTATTGTATTCATTTCGGCCTTGAACAACGGTCCTGGATTCATCAAGTACTTTAGGGTAACCCGCCTTTAAAATTTCTTATGGAAGCAACCTCACTTCTTACTTGAAATAGGTGATCTACTATGAAGAGGTAATCTGTATTTACCCACATTAGGACTCATCTCATAATATAGTGATCATTAAAAGCCTTAGTGTATCCTAACCATGACAGACAATACTCAGCATCATTATCGGAATGGGAAAGAGTACAAAAATCTCCAGTGCTTGTTTTGAATTGCATAAAGTTTTTGTTGTCCATTTTGAACCTAGATCTTGGGATCTCCAGTCAGCTAGGTTGGGTTTCCAAGTGATAATTCTTAGATTATAGGCTTCAAGCCCATTCCCCTAGATGACTTCTAAACTTGCTCTCGAGGTAAACCTTTAGTTAGTGGATCCGCTATGTTTTCCTTCGACTTAACATAATCGGTCGATATTATGCCACTTGAGAGCAGTTGACGTATGGTGTTATTTCTCCGACGTATGTATCGAGACTTACCGTTATACATTGTATTTTGGGCTCTCCCAATAGCTGATTGGCTGTCACAATGTCATGCTTATCGCTGGCACCGGTTTGGACCAACTAGGAATATCCTCTAGGAAGTTTCTAAGCCATTCTGCTTCTTCCGCTGTTTTGTCTAACGCTATGAACTCTGATTCCATAGTAGACCGGGCAATACACGTTTGACTCGAGGATTTCCATGACATGGAAGCACTACCAAGTGTGAAAATAAATCCACTTGCATATTTGGAATCCACTGTATCAGATATCTAGTTAGCATCGTTGTATCCCTCTAGAACAGCAGGATATCTCTCGTAATGTAGCCCATATTTTGAAGTTTCTCTCGGATACCTCAAAACTCTTACTATGGCTTTCCAGTGGTTATGTCCTGCATTGCTCGTATATCTGCTAAGCTGGTTCACAGCTTGAGCGATATCAGGTCGTGTGTAATTCGTGAGATACATCAGACTTCCGATGATTCTTGAATACTCTAATTGTGATATGCCGGAGCCAGTATTCTTTGATAGAAGAGTTAGGTCCACAGAGGTTCTAGCCATATTTAGATCCTCTTTGATATATTTCTCAAGTATTTTCTCAATATAATGAGTCTGAGATAATATATATCTGTCTAATGTCCTATAAATCTTTATTCCTATGATCACATCAGCTACTCCCAAATCTTTCATATCAAATCTGCTGGATAACACATTTTTGGTAGGCTGAATCATTTCATGATTACTACCAATGATCAACATATCGTCTACATAGAGACACACAATGACATATCCTTTGTGAGTTGATTTGGTGTACACACACTTATCACACTCATTGGTTTTGAACCCACTTGACAATATCTCTTTGTCAAATTTCTCATGCCATTGTTTAGGTGCTTGTTTTAATCCGTACAAGGACTTTACAAGTTTGCACACCTTCTGTTCTTATCCAGGAACATTAAACCCTTCTGGTTTTTCCATGTAAATCTCTTCATCCAATCATCATTCAAGAATGTCGTCTTTACATCCATTTGATGTATTTCAAGACCAAATATATTTGTTATGGCTATGAGCATTCTTATCGATGTGATACGAGTCACTGGTGAATAGATGTCAAAGTAATCAAGACCTTCTTTTTATCTATAACATTTTATGACAAGCCTCGTCTTGTACTTTTCTATTGATCCATCCATTTTCATCTTCTGTTTGAATATCCATTTGTAGCCCAGTGGCTTATAACCTTGAGGAAGATCAACCAACTCCCAAGTATGGTTCTGTAGGATTGAATTAATTTAACTGTTAATAGCCTCTTTCCACAGAGGTGCCTCCGGAGAAGACATAGCTTCTTTATAGCTTTGAGGCTCATTTTCTAACAAGTATGTCAGAAAATTGGGACCAAACGACTTAGATGTTCTAGCTCTTTTACTATCTAGGTTCGATTGTCTCAACGTTTGCGCATTGATTTGATTCTTAGTCAACTTGATCACTGTCCTTGACAGCATCAATTGTTCTTTTGAGAGACTCCATTTTTTGTCTTTCCTTATAAGGAAACGTCTCTTCAAAAAATGTCACATTTCTTGACTCAATTATCATATTCGGATTGATGTCAGAAATCTCAGACTTGTGTACCAAGAATTGATACGCACTACTGTTGCGAGTATATTCCAATGAAAATGCAAATTATAGTTTTGGGTCTTATTCTAACCTTCTTAAGTTTAGGAACCATTACCTTGGTAAGACACCCCCACACTTTTAGGTATTTGTAGGAATGTACATGACTTTTCCACAACTCATATGGTGTCTTGTCCAATCTTCTATGAGGAAGCTTGTTAGAACGTAGTTCACGAAAAGCAAGGCTTCCCCCACAAGTTCTGGGGTAAACCCGAACTCGTCAACATGGCGTTCATCATTTCCTTCAATGTTCGGTTTTTACGCTCAGCAATCCTGTTCTGTTGAGGAGAATAATGAGCAGTGGTTTCGTGAATAATTTCGTGCACAGAACAATATTCACCGAATGGTGAAACATATTCACCACCTCTATCACTCCTGATTCTTTTGATTTTCTTGCCAAGTTGATTTTCAGCTTCGTTCTTATAGTGTATGAAGCTTTCAATAGCTTCAGCTTTGCTCCTCAACAAATACACATAACATAATCTTGTGCTTTCATCGATAAAAATGACAAAGTATTTTTTACCGTCTCTTGTTTGCACAATATTCATGTCACACACGTCGGTGTGTACAAGTTATAAAGGTTCAGAATTGCGTTCTATAGAATGAAATGATGTTCTATGCATTTTTGCTTCTACACATGTGTCACACTTATGTTGGCTATCAATTGTAAATTTAGGTATAAGGTCCATGTTAATTAATTTATGCATGGTATCATAATTAACATGTCCTAATCTCTCATGCCATATATTTTATGACTCAATAATATAAGCAGAAGTACTTGATTTATTAATAGCACGATTGACAGTCATTACATTTAGCTTAAAAATGCACTCAGTTAGGTATTATTTTCTACATACATATCATTCTTAGTCATTACAAACTTATCAGAAACAAAAACAAGCTTAAAACCAGCTTTACTAAGGAGAGAGTCCGAGACCAAGTTCTTCCGAATATCTGGAACATGCACTACATTCTTCAATATTAGCTCCTTTCCAGATGTCTTATTTAGAAACAATGTGCCTTGTCCAACCACCTGAGAGGTAGACGAGTTTCCCATTGTCAGATGATTGCCGCCATCGACCTTCTGATACAAGGAAAACATCTTGCTATCTGCACACATATATGACGAGTATCCCCAATATCTACCCATCATTCTCTCGGATTCCCAACTATGTTGGCTTCGGTTACCACTGCTGATAGGTCCATCTCTGAGATCTCATCAGTCAGCTACTTGCCTTCAGTGACATGGGCCTCATTTTTCTTTTTATTGCCCTTTTTCCTGAGCCTTCTTGTTTCTGCAGTCCTTTGACATATGACCACTTTTTCCACAGTTGTAACCCTTGAACTTCTTGTTTGCTTGGGAAGAATCAGCTTCACTGTTCTTTCTCTTCTTGTTACCCTTTACACCCTCAACGATGTTGGCCTTAGACTCCATAGTCTTGTAGCTGGCCTTCTCGGACATCCTGTTGTCCTCCTCGATTCTCAATCGAACACTAAGGTCTTCAAGGCTCATCTACTTCTTTTTGTGTTTCAGATAGCTCCTGAAGTCCTTCCATGATGGAGGCAACTTTTCAATTATAGTGGCAACTTGAAACGCCTCATAAAGTTTCATACCCTCATCCAGTATTTCATGAAAGATCAACTGTAGTTCGCCCAACTGAGACACCACCGTCCTTGAATCTACCATCTTGTAGTCCAGAACCTACCCACGACAAATTTCTTTTGTCTGGCATCCTTGGTTTTGTATTTCTTCTCGAGAGATTCCCAGAGAATCTTCACAAAAGTCATGTATCCGTACACATTATACAGGGTATTGTCAAAACCACCCAAAAGGTAGTTCTTGCACAGGAAGTCTCCAGACATCCATGTCTGTTCTCGCTCTTCCTTGGCTATTTCCGATTCACCCTCCACAAGACCCGAAGGATCTTTGAGAAATTTAGCTAACTAAAGAGTTGTCATGTAGAACAACATTTTGCTCTGTCACTGTTTGAAATTTTCCCCACCAAACTTCTCCGGCTTTTCTCCATGAGAGACCGATACTGTGATACTTCCGCTAGCCATTTGTAACTGGAAAAACCAACATGGGTCAATTAGTCTACAAAAGACGAATTGCACAACGATCAACAAATGATCTTGTTCAAAGTGATATACTAGGTAACCACTTGTTGTTCTATTAGACGGTGGTTCCAATAAACACAAGTCCTTGAATTTCAACTAAATATTTTTTAGAAAAATGAATAAACGAATATTCCAGGGGACGAGGGGGGTCCGGAGTAACCACTTAAATCCCTGACCACTTAAGCTCTTATCGCCTTTTTGACATAATATTCTTTAAACACCTTTTCAATAGGATCTCTTAACAATTCAAACCCAGAATTACACTTATTCAATAGCACAAACAATATACGATATGTGTAGATTTATGTGTAAGTGTCAATCAAGATTGGATGGAATTACTTGTGTATGATAACACTTTAAATTCTCACCTAAGTATACAACACATAATCAATTTCAACTTTATCACTATGTGTATGCTTGTGATAATTGAACAACCTAATAATAACTTAAATCTATACTACCAAGATTAATGTGTTTCAGTATATGATTTACTAAGTTAATATTAATATAAGTCTTTGAACTTGGAAATCGGTGAAACTCTCTCTAAAACAAAAGGAATTACTTCTAAAATTTGGATGTTGTTTTCTTTCTTTGAAATTGGATAGGATGCCTCTTTTATAAGGTATGGAAGGGTGCCAATAGGGCACTCCTTGGGGTGGGATGCAACCCTCCAAAAGGTTGTACCCCTCTCATGCACCTATTGCATCCAAAAGACATATACACACATCCTTTAATGAATATTACAAGAATTTCCGACACGTTTGAATCGTGGGACTATAAGGGTTGTCCAAATCCATGTATCGCCGCAAATCATATGGTTGTTTTGGAGGTGTCCATTCGGCAAAACAGAAAAAGAGATGAACAAAAAACATTCAATCTGATCCTGAGGTGTAATTTTCACTACGCGATGAGCTTTCCCATGAAGTATTTTATGCGAAAACTCCTACACACAATAGAGAATGATTATATATATAATTAAGTTCTAAGGATAACATCATCAACTTAAAAAACATATTTCAAATAACACAATGTTCAAATATGTATTCTCTATTTTTTATTGAGGTCATCAATTTATTAAATTGATGATATCCCCATTATAACCTTCGTATATACGCACATACATACTTATATAATACCGAAGATCATCAAATTACAT
This sequence comes from Zanthoxylum bungeanum, assembly GCA_019454045.1. Classification (NCBI taxonomy): domain Eukaryota; kingdom Viridiplantae; phylum Streptophyta; class Magnoliopsida; order Sapindales; family Rutaceae; genus Zanthoxylum; species Zanthoxylum bungeanum. Next base: position 56,803 of record SKCR01005927.1, on the reverse strand, counting down.
GCATGAAAGCCATGAGAGAGATAATGATATGGGAGTGATTGGCATTTCAATATAATTGGGAACTATATTTATAAAATTGAGTGAGTGCACTGTTGGCAAAAACACTGAAGATCAGTATAGAATATTATTGACTAATATATAAGAACTGATACAACAAACAACACATCAACAATGAAAATTATAACAGTTTGTGGTTATAATATAAAATTGAAATTGAAATTGCTACAACAAACATCAAAGGAAATAAAATTGAAATTGAAAATGTCGATCCATGTCCTTAACAATGTCTTTAAAATGTATTCATTTTCTACTATCTGTGTTTTGGATATCTCCTAGAATACAACGATAACGAATAATCTCGAAGCACAACCGAATTATTCAGAACTTGATTGCAAACTAAACTGACTGGGGAAATGAAATTGAACTCAGGTTTGAATTTTTTGTTCTTGATTGGAAGCTTTTTTGCTCGGTGTGTGAAGGCTTTTGCTTAGGCAAATAAATTGAGCGTGTCTATCCTAATACTTCTTACTCAACTACACTCGAGGAATCATATAAAAAGCCAATTAATTTTTATTTTATTTCCCATGTGAGATTGACCAATTTCCCTTTATTTTTTCCATCTCAATGGATCTCTTTGACATACAATTTCCCATTCACGTGAATATCATTTTGAACATATAAATATATGATTTTGAAGTATTTACAGAGGAGAATCTGAATCACTCACGTTCTCTTACTTCAAGAAGTGGGTCACACTCAAAATCATCCTTCAAAATAGCAAATCATGTTATTTTCCAACATGCACTCCCCTGAAAGACCTTATACTTTATACAAATTGTCAAATGATTCTCGTAAGTAAAATATTTTTCATGAAAATCATTTTTTGATATGAAAGTGTTTTTTGATATTTAACGTTGAGATATTTACGCATCTAATTTCTTTCGGAAAAATTTTATGATGATTAGAATTGAATTATGAAAGTTTTGGAAAAGAGAACAGAAATTATTTTCGAAAGGAAAAAACACTAAAATTTTTCATTGAAAAATAATTTACATCGATCAAACAATCTGTAAGTGTCTCAAATAACGTAAAATAAGAAAATATTTTAGCGGGAAAAAATTACAATAAAACGAACAGACCCTTTATATTATCAAATCATTAATGACTTTTTTTCTTTTTCCCATAAAAAATTTCCTTAAATGGATTCTTAAGGAATGCCTAAGGGCACTTGTTAGCATTTCCCAAAATAAATTATAGCATAGTAGTATACCGTAAAATTGGTGAACATTAAATATTACACAGAGTCCTATAAGCCTTGAGAAAGCGTGTTGACCTAGGGTAGCAGGACAGGCATCCTCGTTGTGAAAGCATTCAAGTCGTTAGTCGAGAAAACGAAAAATAATTAAACAAGATTGGGACTTCTAGGAATAATCAATCAAAAAGAAACGATGGACATACACCTACACATATTCGGACCATGCATTTATTTTAGGAAAATAAATGTTATTTTAAAATAAATAAAAATTTTAATTGTAATGTACAAATTATGCCTCGGGTGTATGTTATGGATATGCGTATATCATTATTCTTAATTAATTTCTCTTGTTTCTCTGCTGCTGTACACCATACATCAAACTTGTTCTAGAGAGTTGGTATGTATGTAAGCTGATCAGATGGCAAAGATCATTTCTGAATTTGTAGAAAATCTACCATACAACTGTTGTATGGTTGTATTATAACGGAGATATCACGTCATCTATGCAACAATCCAATAATTCATTGTCACACGTGTTAAATTATTAAAAAATAATAATAATTAAAATATGGATATTAAATCATACATATCATTTATTAATTTATTGATGATATCATGTCATTTATATCTCCGTTGCATTAAAGAATTACTCGTGAATTTGACCAAGATTAGGTTGTTAATTATGGACATATCTAAGGCTATAGCCAGAGCTAAAGCCATATAGAGGACCTAACATAGTAATCTCAATGTGAAAAATGCCTCAGTTCTCACTATGATTCACTACTTTTTGTCTTCGTCGGCATTGAAGGAAAAAAGCAAAATGTCAAATATAGTGGATTTCGTAGAGAATAAGATTATTATTACTTGGCTTTATATATCTTGGATATGAAAAGACATTTTATTTTTAGTTTGTGGAAAATGTAAATGATTGTATATATTAATATTGTAATTAATTAATGAAAGGAATAAAAGAACAGGGATTAGGGTACAAATTATGAGCTGCATGCACATCATTTTGGGGGATTTAGTTTAATTAGTGGGTTTTGTTGCACTAATTAGGTTTTCTAGTAACCTGATATAACTATATAAGAAATTAAAGAAAAAGAGACAATAATAGCTTAAGCCTTAAAGGGTGGCCAGAAGATTTGCAGAAATTGAAAGAAAAGTAGATATATGGGAGTAACTGCAATTAAATTCAAACACAATGAATCTTTTTTAACATAAACATGAGACAAGACTACAAAGGTTGAAAAAAAAAAAACTGCAAAAGAAACAAGAGCATTAACACTAGCCTTCTTCACCATCTCTTTTCCTTTTTTTGTTCATTCTTCTATACACTGCACTTCCCCAGAACCTTCTTCAAAACATATCACTGAAAAAGGCTAAAGCCAATGCTCTCATCTCATAACATTCACCTCTTAATTCAATAATAATAAACAAAAATGAACAACACAGTAACTAATAAAGCTGCTATTTGCTGAGCATTAACATACATTCACAGAAACCATACCTAAACTGGCTAGATATGCCTTACTAGTTATGCAGAGGATTTGGACCTGTGTGAATTATTCTCTTATCATCTTCATATACTACTGATGAGCCTGGATTGTCTGCTTCTGTGTCCACCAACTGGCCTGTTGAGCTTGGTTCAGGTGCATGAAAGATTGTTTCTGTTTTGAAAAACTTTGTTTTTCTTGCTGAAAAACTACTACTATCTTTATGAAGAGCACAAAGCAATCCCAACTGAGAAAAAATTAAAATGACCGAGAGGAAGAAACACGTAGCTTTAGCTCCAGCACACATGCTTCTTCTTCTTCCTTTTGTTCTTACAGTTTCTCTAGGAACTGTCATCTGCTCTGAGACTGTACTTTGTAGCCAGCAAAATGATAACTCCGCTCACCAGGGAAAAAAAAAGGTCAATGGATCTCTCAACCTACACTTTATAGTGTAAAAAAGTTTGTAGTATTTTTGAACTTTGGTGCTTTTTCACTCCTTATCTTCTGGTCTAGTCACATGATCTTGACCCGTGATTCCTGGAAACTTCTTATATTTTCTTATTACCGTAGGTTCTGAAATCTGAATCTTTTGGATTTTGCACCTTTTACACCTCCAAGCTGCTTTGATTTTGTATTTTGCCTTTTGGCATCTGTTTTTCTTGTTTTATATCCTCTTTTTTTGGGCTTTCATGTTGCTTGGAGAGGGTGTAGTGGGACTGTCCAGTATTAATAGCCGTTGTCTCCGGAATTAAAATATTTTTGAATGAATTTATTTAACAGCGGGAGAAAGAAGAATAATTGGTCAAACAAATTTTGCATCTTTCTACCATTTCTTTGCTTATGGCATCAAACGAACCTGATCGGGATTTGATCGTGAGTCCGGTTCGGCTAAGTAATAAAAATCAGTCGACAAAAAAATCGGTCAAAATCAGTTAAAATCGGTAAATCGGACCGGTTCATTTTTTTAATTTTAAAATCAAAGACTAAATTTAATATTTTTTTTATCATTTTTAATTAAATAAAACTATTTATGACGTATATCGATTCTATTGATTTTTCGGAACAGTTCAACCGATCGAATTATTGACCCATTGAACGTTTTACACCGATTAGATCACCCGTCTAATTCTGAAAATATTAATTATTACTTATTTTAATGAGGACTTTTACTCTTGATCTTTGGCTTATTAAGAGATTTGCTTTCCGATTTTCTCAGCTTCAGATATTCTCTCCATCTTTGTCATATATGATTTTGTTGTGCATTTAGCTTCTTCTTTTTCCCCTTGTCTCAGATTTTGTCCCATTGAGCTACAGCTTACAGGATTTGACTTGCAAGGAGTAAATAATTAGATAAGCAACGTACATCATTATTTATATCTATATAATAAAGGAGAATGGTGTTGCAGGAAATAGAGTGCATCCAACGGCTCTCTTTATGTGGCTTAATTAACGGTTCAGATCATTTCATTGGTAATTGGAGGAAAGAGAGTGAATTGATTGATTGGAATGGTCAAAATTTTCAAATTTTCAAATTAAAAAATAGAAAGTTAAAATAAAATCATTTAATTCTGTAACACCGTGCCGTAGGCAAGGACATCATTTAATTAAAAAATAAAATCATTTAATTTTGTAACACCGTGCCGTGCCGTAGGCACGGGCATCATTTAATTAAAAAATAAAATCATTTAATTCTGTAACACCGTACCGTAGGCACGGGCCAACTACTGTAACACCGTGCCGTAGACACGGACAAAATATAGTATATATATATACCCCCTTTCAAATTTCATGCCTATACAAGTGATCAGATTTTGACTATGCTATCTGGAGAATGACAGCTATATAAACGCTCCCAGATTATCAAATGAGGTCAAATTATTACAGTCAAAGTTGGATAGTTGTCAATCATTAATATTTTCTAAATATTAGAAAAAAATTAGTTTCTTAAACTTGAAATTAATACAATTATTGTGTTTTCCAAATTTAAGTAAACAAGCCTTAAATTGTAGTTGTTTTTTCCAAACCCGCCCTTACCAACTTGAGGTCAAGGACTTGATTAGGCCAAGAAGAAAATGAAGACGCAAGGAAAAAAGAATTATATGTAGAATTTAAATCCTGATGTTTTTTATACTTTATTTTTTATAATTTTCTATCACTCATGCATATATAATAATGGATATTTAAAATTTAATTTCTTTTCAATTCTTATTTAATAATTATCAATCACAATATATATATATAAAAAAAATACAAAACTCAACCCATCATCAAATTAAGATCCTTATATCTACCCATTATTCCATTGTTTTTCGTCATTGATGTATCACTAAATATCAAGATTCAGCATTCTAAACCTATATAGAGCTAGAGGACCAAACTAGATAAGAGTCCAGGGTCAAAACATGGAAACTAAAAGATGTCAAGGAAATGGGCTTATGCGACAACCCAATTAATGGCTGCCCACCACAATTAATAGCAAATTAATAAGCACTACGTACTGAAAATTAAATTGAGCGGGAATGCAAGAATTCACATGTACTCATTCTTTGAATCTTATTATTAATTAATCCATCATTAACCTTTGATAAGTACATAAAAATGTACATTAAAACATCACTTATCTAGGTTTACTGTTAAGTATTTAGTTATATAATTCATATTTTATTACATAATTTCTATTGTTATATTAATTTAAAAATGTTTATTATTTACACTAATTTAGTGATTTTTATTTGTAGCAATATAAATACATGGATCTGGAAATTTTACAAGTATTTTGGGAACCTCTGGGAACCTCTGGGAACCTCTGGGAACACACATGAAGACACAGGGAGCATTGGCACCATGACGCCTCAATTATAAAGCACCCATGGCGCCATGGCGCCAGTGAAGCACTCAAGGCGCCATGGCGCCTCAATTATAAAGGAAATTGGCGCCAAGGCGCCTTGGCGCCAAGGCGCCTTGGCGCCAACAGTACGAAGTCTGCCATACATTTTCCAGAGAGATTAGCGACGCGGCGCTGCGGGACAGTTTCCTACGCGTTACAGGTCTCGATTTTTAGGGTTTTCTGAAATCCTAATGATACCCTGACACTACTATAAATACAACTGTTCTTCCAAACTCAAAGGGGGAGGCTAGTTACACAATACAAACAAGAAATCAGAGCTGTGCAAATTCCCGGGATCAGAAACAATGATTTATCCGATGATTCCCCATCCTACCTCTGCTGTTTCTTCATCTAGCATGCGGAACTAATCTCCCAAGCAAAGCTAAGGGCGAACTCTTGTACCCAACTCTTATATTCTTGTTATGTGATTCATGAATGGATTTAATTGATTAATACAATTGTTATTCTCTTCATCTTTTTATTCTATTGATTATTTGAGAACTATATTTTATTAGTTTACATATAGATTCAGTCATGCTTTTTCTATGTGTTGTTGGTAAAATTGGTTTGATAGATTAAGGTTGTTTTGCGAGTTGATCTTCTGCTGCAGTATTGCCCGAGGGTATATTGTCGTCGTTAGATAGGTTGTAACGATAACCTTGTGAGTTGTAAACGTAGAGAAGATTGAATAACAATTACCTTAGAACTTAAACTGGTATAGAATTGAATATCTTCCAATTGTTGATTTGGGACGTGAAATCCTCAATTGTGTAATAACATGAATCGATAACGGAATATAGGTAATAGGTGCAAGAGGGAACCCTGATGCTTTGCTATTTTTCTCATTATTGTTAAAATCCTTTAAGTCTTTGAATTCTTTAATTTTCCATTGTAATTTAATCTTTTCTTAGAAACAGTTATTGCTCAAAGTTCTTGATTTAGTGAATCAGTTTCTTTGTAACCTTCTCTCTGTGGAATCGACACCCCAACTGTACTGCGATAACCGCGAGTCATATTTGGGCGTAATCAACCTTCCTAACTAATAATAAGGTTGTCTTTCCTATCGCTATCTACCTAGTAGTTTATTTCAACCTTTGTGAACAGATCGCTCAGATTTTATTAGGGTTATCCCACATTGCTTATGAAAGAGATCGATGGGTTAGGCGTGGCAGAAAAACACGAGGCCTTTTATAGACATTATATTTTTATGCATAGTCTGCTGATGAGTCTCTTATTAGGATATTTTCTGAAAATTTGAAAAGTTGTAAGGATGAATGTCATAAGAGAATGGAACTATGGGGAATTCAGAAAACACAGTCAAATACAAGCGGGACATCACATATGTTCGACCCACCTCTGTCGGATATACACATGAAATCCTAGATCCGACTGGATATGAAACAATTGTCAATGAATGTGTTGATTGTTAATCCATGCAATCACGGATCTAATTGAAGTTCAGCCGGATATGTAATTCAAAATACATATCCATCATGATATATAATTCAAAAAACATGTCTAGTCGGACATTTATCGATCTGTTATCGAGAGTATACATTTTCAGTTACAGAAATCACGCGCCTTATAATGTCCGGCTAGACATATATCTCAAGATATACATCCGGTCAGATATGTAACGAGTTGTAACTGATGATGGAGATTGGTAATCACTGGAGAAGAATGGAGATCTTGTCTCTCTTTCCTATTTTTGGCCCTACCTTATCACTATAAAAAGAGGCTTTTCCCCCAACCTTGAGCGACCTACAACTTTGATAAAATACTTAAACTCTGACACAGTAAAACTCCGTAAATCCTAGAAAGAGAAAGAGCAAAGTCGTGGGAAGTCCCTAGAATTTCTCCTTTCCAACAAGCATTCAAGTAGAAATCTGACTTTCAGAAGTGTTATTTGAGCCCACGATATCTAGAGGAATGACATGAGGGCACCTCATTTCACTTTCATATTTTTGGAGTTATGTATTAACATAATATCTCCAGGCGGACTTTCATCACGTCCGGCCAAACAAGCACACACATATGACCACATGTAACATTCTGGCCCTGCCCTATCACTATAAAATGAGGCTTTTCCCCCAACCTTGAGCGACCTACAATTTTGATAAAATACTTAAACTCCGACACACCAAAACTCTGTAAATCCTAGAAATAGAAAGAGCAAAGTTGTGGGAAGTCCTTAGAATTTTTCCTCTCAAACAAGCATTCAAGTAGAAATTCGACTTTCAGAAGTGTTCTTCGAGCCCACGATATCTAGAGGAATGACCTGACGGCACCCATTTAACTTTCATATTTTTGGAGTTTCTGTATTAACACAATATCTCCATGATGTTATGCATGTTTAATTATTTTATGCATGTTTCGTTACTGTTCAGTTATTCACTCTTGTTATGTTCGTTATTCTTCTTTTATCATTGTCATCATGTTTTCCTTATTTATTTACTGTCACGCTCTTAGTGCTGTATATTTACCATTATTATCACTAACTTACCATTATTATTGTTATCGTAGTAGTTAGTAGGCATGAGTATGTTCTTTTTAGTTTCTAGCTTAAGCATGAAATGACTTGTCGTTACTATATTTGTTATTCGTATGATTTTGTGATTCTGGTTCCACACAGTACCTCCGACATGACTTATATCAAGTCCGTTCGAATATCGATAAATATATCTAGGCATTAAGTACTCAAAAAAATTAGTTCATATTTTACTATTGCTGTAATGATTTCTGGACATTTGTAACGTAACTTTGTATGTTGCTTTTCTATTCTCTTTTATTATTCATGATTGCGCAACTCGTATGCCTTTAAATTGATTTTTGTTTGATATTGCATTATAAGATGTTAGGATACCTCATTTAAGCATAGATATTATACTAGTATCAGTAAATGACCATTCCAAACTCAAATGAGTTTAAGGTCGGACCTTATGAGGGGTGTTGTGTGGCCTTAAATCATTTCCACTATTTCATACTAGGTGGCGACTCCTTTATTCTTCGGTTAGTCCACCTGTGGGGCTATCCATACTCTCTACGGGTTGAGAGCCCAATAGTGTAGTGGTCTTCGATGTCATAGGTATAGCGGGAAATTGCTTCGCTCCTAAAAATGGCAACTCCACTGGAGATATAGAATCGGCCTCGAAAAATGTCTTGTAGTATTTATGGCAGGATTGAGGTTAACCATGCCTTAATCTTATGCATATATTTTTTAACCCCAATGGCATTGCATATTGAGAAGTCACTTTCACTGAAGGCGTTGGATTGGTATATAATGATAATCATCACTTGTTAGCATATACCCTTGCATATTAAGGTGCGTTCATTTGGTCGATTGAACCATTGGGTGGGGAGACCTAGTTGTGAAAATCCTTATATCTTTAGGTATAAAAAAGGTACGTTCACTTGGTTGATTGAACCCTTTGATGGGGAGACCTAGTTATGAATAATCATTCACCCATGAGATCCTAAGCCTTACACTTGTAAGCTTACATAAAAAAGCTAATAGTTGTTATCCTATAGGATTCTCTTTTATGCTTGTGTTTGGAACCCTAAGAATTTGAGGTTGTTTGAACCATTTACCATGGAATGTAAACTTGTTGGACCTTTTCAACTAGGGGCAAGTTTGTATTTTTCATGACAATTGGGTCAAATACTTTGAAATGAAAACAAGCCACCTTATATTGTCTAAAAATGACTAAGTCTAATATGAGGATCGTGTCATTGTCTAAAAATGATAAATTGAACATTTAGTAATTACAGTTATTTGAGGATAGGCTTAAGATATTTAAGAATATCCAATGGGAAAAAACAAAGCATACGCTTGCCAACATAAGGCACCAAAATGCCAAAACATGAGTCTGATACTTATGTTGGCGTACGCCTTGTTTTTCCCATTGGATATTCTTAAATATCTTAAGCCTATCCTCAAATAACTTTAATTACTAAAGGTTCAATTTATCATTTTTAGACAATGACACGATCCTCATATTATGCTTAATCATTTTATAATCGGGTGAACTTTATCTTATAACGATGAAACGGAACCAAGGTAGCTAATGTTTCCCCTTTTTAGCATAGAAGAGACAAGTCTGTATACCCTTTGTTGGTGCATAATCTAAGCCAAACCCAGGGAAGATATCGGACTTACCACGTATGTGGTATGAATAAGGTTGGAATGATATATGCTAATGTTTTACCTTACATTTCATACACTATATGCATACATGTATTATATTAACTATTTTTTGTTATAGTCATTATAGCGTCACAATGGTTATGGAGCAATGAGACTTGTCAAGAAACAAATAATTGTATTAGAAATGGTCAGTAGTGACAGTAAATTTAGTGACATCGCTTGTATAAATTAGTTGGAGACAACCATAAACAAAGTGACAGAACAACTGCAAACCTTAGTTAATGTCATTGCCAACCTGACACTAATTCAGACAGCGCCTCGGGCAGCGGCCGAATATGATACGAACAGAATTACCAAATCTCATATTGAGGTCGAACTCCAGAAATTGAGGTAACAAATGGAGACAGTAGTGATACGTACATGAAAATGTACATTAAAATATCACTTATCTAAGCTTACTGTTAAGTATTTAGTTATATATTTTATGTTTTAGTACATAATTTCTATTGTTATATTAATTTTAAAATGTTTATTATTTACACTAATTTAGTGATTTTTATTGTAGGAATATTAATACATGGATCCAGGAATATTCACAAGTATTTTGGGAACTTCTGGGAAGACACAGGGAGCATTGGCGCCATGGCGCCAAAATTCAATATAAAGCACAGAGAGAATGGCGCCATGGCGCCATTCATCAACACAATTGGCGCCATTGTGCCTTAATATATGAAGGAATTGGCGCCAAGGCGCCAATGAAGAAGCCAGATGCCTTGGCGCCTCCAGTACGCAGTCTGCCATACATAATCCAGAGAGTTTAGCGCCCAGGCGCTATTTATATTACTTCAGCGCTGCGAAAAGTTTCCTACGTGTTCCAGGACTCGATTTCTAGGGTTTTCTGAAATCCTAATGATACCCTGATACTACTATAAATATAACTGTTCTTCCAGACTCAACAGAGGAGGCTAGTTACACAAATACAAAAAAGAAATCAGAGCTGTGCAAATTCTCGGGATCAGAAACAATGATTTATCCGATGATTCCCCATCCTATCTCTGCTGTTTCTTCATCTAGCATGCGGAACTAATCTCCCAAGCAAAGCTAAGGGTGAACTCTTGTACCCCAACTCTTGTATTCTTGTTGTTTGATTCATGGATGGTTTTAATTGATTAATACAATTGTTATTCTATTCATCTCTTTATTCTATTGATTATTTGAGAACTATATTTTATTAGTTTACATATAGATTCAGTCAAGCTTTTTCTATGTGTTGTTGGTAAAATTGGTTTGATAGATTAAGGTTGTTTTGCGAGTTGATCTTCTGCTGCAGTATTGCCCGAGGGTATATTGTCGTCGTTAGATATGTTGTAACGATAACCTTGTGAGTTGTGAACGTAGAGAAGATTGAATGACAATTACCTTAGAACTTAAACTGGTGTAGAATTGAATATCTTCCAATTTTGGATTTGGGACGTGAAATCCTCAATTGTGTAATAACATGAATCGATAACGGAATATAGGTAATAGGTGCAAGAGGGAACCCTGATGCTTTGCTATCTTTCTCATTATTATTAAAATCTTTCAAGTCTTTGAATTCTTTAATTTTCCATTGCAATTTAATCTTTTCTTAAAATCAGTTATTGCTCAAAGTTCTTGATTTAGTGAATCAGTTTCTTTGTAACCATCTCTCTGTGGAATCGACACCCCAACTGTACTGCGATAACCGCGAGTCATATTTGGGAGTAATCAAGTAGCCCAAAAGATGAATGGAAAATAAGAAGATTTGCTAGATTATAATGTCATGGCCTTTAAAGAACAGATGCCCGTCTAGTTTAAAATGCTTGAAATGGTAAGTCTAATGGAAATGAAGACCTAAAAGTGAATCTCTATCAGTATGTTTCATTTTCTACTAGACTACCCCAACTCAAGTGCAGAAAATATTTGGGATGTCATTGGATATGGCACCGATAGTATGGCACCACAGTTTGGAGAGGATGGTAAAAGATGATTGGAAGACGCTAGTAGAAACATTTCTGAATCAATACGTCACAGATATGGAGATCAATTTGATGCTCCGTGACTTGGAGAACACTAAGTAGAATCCAGATGAGAGCTTCAAAGAATATGTTGATCGTTGGAGAAGCCAACTTATGAAAATACGGACACAGCTCTCATATGAGGACTAAATCAAGATGATCATCAAAGGCACCAAGCCCTCCATATACAATAATCTGAAAAGGATGACCTCGATGATATGTGACTTTCGACAGTTGAGGGAGACTGTTATGGACCTTGAAGAGGAATAGGTTGAGAACCAAAAATTCTACATCAAAAATAAGACGATCGTTGAAGGGCCTTCTGGAATAAAGCCCAGCCATGCTGAAATAATTGCTATCAGAAATAGAAGATTTTCAAACCTTGGAAGACCTCCATCAAAAGTTTTTGAGAAATTAAACAGACAAGGTCTGTTGAAGCCCCTAGAACCATAACCGATGTCAAAACCAATACCTCACTATATGGACCTAAACCAATATTGCCACTTTCACCAGGAAATGGCCATGACACAGACAATTGCGTCTACCTCAAATATGAAATCCAAGATTTGATTTACAGAGGCAATATACCAGATCCTTAAGGTATTAGAGTTGGTGCTTGGAGCGCCAATCCGAATAATATATTGTACATTATATTTTATTATTTATCAATAAAATAACTAAATTTTCATTTCAAACCTTATTAATGATAATATCATTATGTATATTAGATTGAAATATAAATATACTAAGAATGATATCGAACTTAGAATAGTCATATAGTAATACTGGACACTGGATGGTCCTCCATTGGTTTAGTATTACTATTATAAATTATTCTTAAAGTAAATATTTATAGTCGTTGGTTTTGGAAATACGGTCGAATTTCTATAACCTAGATTACGAGCACATGTCGTATCTTGGAATTGGAGTTCCAATAGTTTAACTTGATGTACCATTAGCTTTGGAAGCTCGTATAGACATGTGGGTATTCGTTAGAGCGAATATTGAATGACTCACTGGTGATTCCTAATAGTTGAAAGTACACACCACTGTCAATAGGAATCTTCTCGAGTCAAGTAGCATATGTGATAATTTGACTAAGGGATAACATTAATTTTATGTGTCATCCTTCGCACTTAGATGCCATATATGTCAAAGACCTTTTATGGTTTGATCTCTAGATGTTCGTTGGGTATGGACGATGTACTCGTTAATCAAGTGTGTATCGAGATAGGATCTGTCGACTCGTCTATGTACCATAAAAGGGTTTAGATATCCATGTGAGTAAGTACGATTCTTAAGACTTTGGCCAAAGCCGATCACCTAGGGTGGATCACATATATAAGAAATAGTTTCTGATTAGTTGTAAAAAATCATGGACATGTCGACTGTGGGAAACGCTTTCCTTGCTCAGTGGAAACGGTTTAGGCACACAGATCGGACTTGAAAATTTTTCTGCTCTTCTCCTTTGAATGTCGAATGCTACTGCCACCACCACTAAAATTTTACTTCAGTTTTAGATAAAATTCCAACCCCGAAATAGCCCCTGAAATAGCCGGATAAAAACTGGACTGTTTTGGACTCGATTCTCACCCAATGCACTACAGAAATAGCCCCTAAAATACGTGGACAGTGGCTAAGTTTTGGTTCTGATTTTCACTTGAAAATAGCCCCAACACAGTCCCAAAACATCACAAAATATTCCCCAAAAATTCTGGATTAAAACAAAACCAAACCGAGTTCCGTTTCACCAAGAAAGAGGCGACAATGAACAAAAAATGATGCTCACTGCCGTATACAATAAGAAAGAGATGAAGAGGATGATTTGTTCGATACCACAAAGCCTTTCGAACTATGTCTCATTACCAACGGAAACTTGTGTGGGCAAGACTCACAAAATCAATCTCTAAACGATTTAGAGATAAAGTCAACACAACAATATTGTTCTTTTTATTTTTTATTTTTCTTATGTTCTTATTTTTCTTTTTCTCAAAAATTGAGAGGATTTGGAGAAAAATAAGATAGAGGCTAGGGTTAGAATGAGAGTGTTCTCAAAAGAAAATTCACATTTTCATTTTTATACTTAGGGTTAAATTTTGCAAAACAAAACAAACTCATTCCCCTTCCTACAAGCCAAAATTCGGCCAAGCACATGTGTAAATAAAATTTTTTGTAACTTCAATATTTACTTTCCTTAATAGAAAAGATGTTACAAAACAAAAGGTTAACTGCCTATTTAATTTATAACATCAATATTTACTTTCCTTAATAGAAAAGATGTTACAAAACAAAAGGTTAACTGCCTATTTAAAATTTGTAACTTCTAAATTAAATCCAAAGATTTCCAAAATCCAAATTTAAAAATTACTATCTTAACCTTTTCATTTAATTATATCTAATATAATTAAATCACATGTATTTAAATATCATATATTTAATAAAACCATATATTAAATTTTAATATAATGTTTCAAGTGTGACATAATAATATTATTAATCATATTAATATTTATACATTTGTGAGTATGTAATTGGACTATCCAGTTATATTAAATCCACTATAGTAAATCGAGCTAGCACGGGGACCAAATGGACCTACGGTTTCAGCTCCAATAATCTCAAAATATTAATTAAACTCTCAATTAAATATTCCGAATTATTAACTCCGGGTTATTCCACTAAAAATCTGAAATTTCACTCTCGTTGCCACAAATGATTTATTAAGCCGAACCAAGTCGGTGTCCATCGATATAGTCACTACATATAGATTAATCATTCAAGAGTATCTCGTAATTAGAGTCAGGTCATAATGTCCGTTATACTCCTCTAATTATTTTTACCTTAAATACCATTGATTCTCTAATGAATGATTTCTTCATGACGATTATGAATTTTAATCTTTCTTTTCGTAATAGAAATACTTGAGTGCTCTAACCGTTCAAGTGCCGAATCAACCCTTAAGAAAGATAATCCTCTACTTCTCGGACCATGCCCCCAAAATACATAGCTATTGGTCGGGACTGCTACCAACCTCACATTTGTAAATCAAATGACATAGCCTACCATGCAGGAGTTCGTAGTACACTCAGGATTAAGATCAATCCATATATGATCATCTATTAGATCGAAATGACTTTCTTTGTAGATCGAAATGACTTTCTTTGTTTAACGGATATTAAAAGAATGTCATTTTATCTGGGTCCAGTCCTACATGATCACATCATACAAGGTGCCTTCATTCTCATGTCTCTACATGGACGATCCCGGATCAAGGACGCCATACAATTATAGAATGGACTGTAGGTATAGATAAACCAAAAATAAAGTACACTCTTTGTTTGCTCTCTATGGACTATTTAAGATTACTAACTTCAGACTTAAATCCTCTTGTGTATGACATTCATACACTAAGTCTGAAGGTACATAAGTAATATAGGGTATCCAAGATAATTTAGAATATGCGAATATTGTTGGGGATTTTAGGGGGAATATCCGGTAACGCAGCGGAAGCGGTGGAAAATCAAATTTTCCGATTTCAAAACTTTTTCTCAGATTAATTAAATAAACATATTTATTTAATTATCCAATAATCAAATCATGAAATAAAATTCAATAAATTATATTTAAGTGAATTTATCGAATTGCCCTTACACTTGGTATTTTGTCCATTTTAGTCCGAAATTGATCTAATCAATTTTGAATGATTCTAAATCATTTCTAAGATGAACTTAGCATGTTCAAAACATCAAAACACCAAAAGCAACAAAATCCCCAAAATTCAAGTCCTTGGCTGAATGCTCCATTTGGTGGGCAAATTGTGCATTTTGTCATTTCATGCATCAAAACACATCAAGATGGAATCCGATGAACAAGAAACTTTATATGCATCATATACACATCCAAATGCACAACATAAATGAAAAGCCCCAAATTGGGAATTGGTCATGAACCCTAATTTTTCAATTTCATCAAATGGACAAATTAGACCAAATTGGTTAAATCCAATACTTCATCATCATTCTTTCTTCCATCCAATCAAAGTCTCAACACAATGAAACAACTCAAGATCAAATCTAGGTCATCTAAGAGTGGGTCAACAACTCTAGATTAGCAACATGGTTTCCAAAACTTTAAAAAAATGCTTATAACTACAATAGTCACAAACTTCCTTCATCAAACATGCTCAACACTTTCATCAAAAATTCCATCACAAAAATACAAGAATAAAGAAAAAAATAACCTAAGAACATCATATGTTAAAGCCTAGATCCTAAGGAACAATTTCCTTTCTAATAGTAAGTTGGAAAAACTTACTAAAATCCAAGCTTTCTTTGATTTCTTCTTTTTCTTTCTCACAAGCTTTCTTTGGTTTCCATTAATGGAGTTTTTATTTAAAGTGTATTAGGTTATCATTTCAAATGAAATGAAATCAATATATACTTGCCTAAAGAAGGCCTTGGCAAAATTCACTAAAGAAATGCAAGAAATATTAATTTCAATTTCATTTGAATTTCATTAAATCAACTTGACAAAATATCTAAATAACACTTTATAGATATTTATATTAAGTCAACAAAGGAAACTAAGCCTTAAAAACAAATATCTAAATCTTAAGATATTTATATTTTAATTAATTTAATCATTTAACAATTAAATAATTAATTAAATACAAATATATTAAATATATGTATTATATTTACATTAAATATTAAATACATATATACATTTATGATATTAGTCAAATATCTCAATTTGACTATTAATTAATGTGTATTTAAATTAATCAAGTATTAAATGTAAATACACAATAATTAAGGAAATGACTATCGGGTCCTTTTAGCATGTATTTTGCGTTTAACCTTTAAACGACTTTATAAATAATCAATATTATTTATATGTGTTGCTCTAGTGCTCAACGAGTATATTTCATTATTGAGACTCTCTAGATTCAGGCATATCCGTCACGAAAAAAATTTCGTGTCCATAAGTTATCCACCCATAAATTATGACGATCACGGATAATCTGGCTGAATCATACAGGTCGAGGTCATTGCGTACGTTTAATCTCTCCGTCACAGGTATCCGGATAATCCAAAAGATATAGATGTAAACGTCAAATCTCTATAGGTATTATCTCGTCGACGTATTCATTAGCAATCTCTAAATAACATTCGGAACTTACTTCCGAAGTTTACTGTGGCCACAGATTTAATAGACTGCTAATTATATATGGAATACCTATGCTCTGTACACAGAACTGACGGATCCTATCTTGACACACACATTATATCCTGAGGATCAGTCCACACCCAATGAACAGGCGGAGGTCTGATCTAAATAGATCGTTGACGTGGCTGCCATCTAAGTGTGGAGGATTCTCATACATCCACAGTGGTGTCTCAAGTCGAAGGACCACTATGCTACTCAACCAGAGAAGATTCTTATTGACGTTGGTGTACCATCCATTAAGAATCTTCGGTGAGCCGTTCAGTGTTTATCTGTTATAAACACCTACACGTCTATACGAGTCTCTCTAGACTCATAGTTCATTGGGGTAAACCATCGGACCAAGTCTCGATATACGACATGTACTGGTCTCAACGGATTTGACTAACCGACCCGTGTTAGTGAATCTTGACCAGGAACTTTGTTTGATAATATACATTTAGCAGTTAACACTTCCCAATGTCAATTACAAACTAACTTTGTAACTGTGTACTGCATTATATATTATCGGGCCTTTGTCTAATATATACATATCACTAAACCATATTTAGTTTCAATCTAATGGTAATTAGATCGAATACGTATATAAAAACAAGAGGTACAACCATAAATAAGTAATATTATGGAATAAGGGGATGTTCGTATTCATGAATCAGACATAAGTACGGTGCGGATTGGCGCTCTGAGCACCAACCCCAATAATTTCTCCCACTTGCTCTAGTGCCAATCCACGGTATCATATACATGTCTCAATGTGTATCATATGCACATGGCCCTCAAAAGCTCACCAGTACTTAAGAGGCAAGAAACAAGTCCGCTATGAATCATTGAGTTTGTCAAACAAACTCCATCGTATCCCATAGTCAGCATTATTCATATTTTGTATAATATAGATTATACATTAATATGATTCTGATGCTACATCAGTATTGTGCTAAAACAGCTATTAAGTTGTCCCAAGTATTTAGGGATCAAATCCAAAATATTATATGGAGCCCGTAAGCACAACACAATTTAAAACTAACTCTAATTTATAAGGTCATTGTACAACGTCATAATCAATATCAAAATAACTCATATCAATTATGATTAAATTGATATCTTAATCGCACACAATAAAGTATTCATTATGTCATCATCAAATGATACATAAAATTGATTAGACATTCTAATCAATATCTCTTTCGAAAAAGGAATAATCATTTACGAAAGATGAATACTTTATACAAGACACACAATAACTGTCAAACAGTTATACTAACTGTCATACAGATAGCCTTGTTATGTCTCTTATTAGATCATATCTAATGTACGAATAATAGGAGTATCTCACAAGTCTCCAAGTTTTATATCATATATAAAACTTTATATCAAATATAACAGAGACCACTCCCACTGCTTTCACGGAGTAAAGAAGACTTAGGTAAAACTTTTACCTTACAAACATCTCATTATTACTATAATAATGATAATGTTGTTAGGATATATAACACTAGAAAGTATTTTGTACGCTCCCACTAACCCTTCGAGCACATATGTATTCTCTATACTTAGGCAAGATCAGACAATCTGACTGGTATCAAAAATAGGGAATACGGATTTCCAGAAGACTTATCAAAGTCTACAATAGGCTCTATAAGCTAGCACACTAAACTGCGATCTCAGCAGAACACAAACTCTAGGGCCATGCCAGAATGAACTCTTCAAACAAAGAAATCACAACTGATCTCTTATTTGAATAAGTCATTCAAAAATGCCACTTTGCATTCTTTAGCTAAAAGGTACAGTTTAATATCAACATTAACCCACATATCTAAATTGTTCAATTAGTGTGACTAGAGACAAGTTTTCCTTAGAATCTACAATAGATTGCTGAGTATAACTTTTCTCACTGTCATATTGCAAAGGTTAAACCTTTAACAAGCTCACATTGCTTTCGCTGCGCAAACAATTAGCACATATCATGAACTAATTCATAATGAAAGCTTAATCAAGTTCAAAACTTGATCGTAGTAAGCTATGAACAATCTTAGATCTATGGTTCAATGGTGAACTTCCAGATCGATATTAAATATCGCTTCTATTATAAGTTATAGGATAATTTTCTTCGGTAAGAAAGCAACAAAATCATTAAGTATCAAATATCGTAAATGATTATGTTCATATTAAACTTATATAGAAGATGTATAAGGGTGGTTTCATCTTATTAATTACGTAGTTCCATTTATAATTTATCATTCTCACAATTGACTTCAATAAGTCAAGTCTTTTCTACAATATTTAACATCAGATGTTACACACCAAGTAATAAAACGATTTCATTACTTAGGATCGTAGGAAATATATTCTATCAAATAGAATACAATATTCTATTAAACAGAATAAATGATAAACTTTTACTTATACCTCGAGGTGTAAGTAATTTCCATTATACAACTATTATATAAAAGAAATATTCAAATCTCAAACATTTCAAGATTCGAATTTTCTACCTATACATATTATATATGCAACTGTAGAAAATAATGGAACATTAATTACAGAGATGGATTAGTGTTATTGGAGCATAACCCCAAGAGTATTGAAACTAATTCGGCAATAGTCAATATCAAACGAATCAAATCATATAAGATTCGATTACTCCCACTGCTCAATTTCATCAAGATGGAATCGTGGAAGAATAATATTGAATAAGAATCATATTCATTGAATAACCTTAGAACTAATTGCTTTAAATTCATACGTTTGATCGTATCAAAGATCTTTGAACAATTCAAAGACATGTAATGAATTTTGAGGATAAAGTTCTCTAAAAACTTTAGATTGAATATATTTGAACAAGTCAAAAATGTTCAATCTACGTTTCATCAGAACAGATAGAAAGATCTTGATCATTTCAAGACGTTCAATATGTGTTCTTTTAGAAACACGTAACTAAGTTATGACAATTCATAAACTAAGTTACGAAGAAAAGAAAACAACCTTAAGCAATTACAATTTATTAAACTACATACATCCAATGTATCAATTAAATAAATCTGGTGGTCTAATGACAAATCATCGGTTAAACAAGATCTTAATCACCATCCTGAATACAATATTCATTAAATGGACAAGGATGTGTGGTGTGATCTGGTATCAAACCATCCTTTACCATATGGAATAAGCATCTAATGCTTAAGTGATTAAACTCATAAAGCACCGTTCTAAATATTTACTTTACACGAATAATTTTTCTTAATGTTTATCTTTACGGCAATGACACTACTAGTTATATTTAAAATATATATAACAATTGTTTATAAAGAACAAGTAACTATCCAATAGTCTCAGGTTCCGATATCAAATATCAAAACAATCGTTAACCAATGTTTTTAAATAACTAGACGGGAGATCTGGTATCCAATATCTCTAGTTGTTGTATTATGAAAATCGATATTTTCTATACACAATTATACTCATCTCCTTTCTTAGCTTTACTATTTGCATTCAACTATTCACAACAATTGCAAATAATTGATTAGCAAATTGTGTCAAACACATTGCCTCTATAGGACATTAAAGCTAAGAAACGTCATTACTAGATAAACAAATACCTAATGAGGCTTTCTTAATGCCAGTCAAGAATTTCGAGACATGAACTAATTCAAGTCAACTCTTACTGCATAAGAAACTATTATCTCTACATTATTATATCCTACAAGGGATATCTATCTAGATTATCTACCATGACTTAGAAACTAAGTCATAAACCATCTTGATTTTTGAAGAAAATCGGAACAACAGTTCCCGATGGTTTAGACCAATCTAATAATATCCTAGTCTAGTGGTATCTAGAACCTATTCTAGAATAATTGCAACCAAGTGAAAAGTCAGATAACATATCAAAATATGTATGCAGTAAATAAAAGTTTAATTCTATATAAACAATAGAATAAGGAAACGAACAAGCAAAAATTTCTATAATAATATACACTGCCTAAGTTATGGACTATTTTTAAACTTAGCAGTGCCTCCCACTATTTTACGTAATACCGTAATCCCCAACGGAAAGACGAGAATTCAATAATTAAATCGAATTCCATAATGGGAAGAGGACCCCATGAATATATTTCGACTCACAGCAGAGGCACGGTCTCGCCTACGTATATTCACAGGTAGACAACTCATTGTCAATCACTCACTAGTGATTCCTGGGTTCCGGTCCTGGTCGTTTCTCGTTGTCGCTGTGAAGGCAGGCCCACAATGAGACGTACCAAGGTTAAACTCGTCAATGATAAACTCAAGTTACTTGCGTAACCCTGACAGCTAGGGCACGTTCAGGATTACGCTTTCGCTTGAATTTATCTATTATCTAATATAAATTCGGCATAAATAAATTTCTATCAGCTACATCCTCACAGCAGAGGCACGGTCTCGGATGTAGTCAACGAAAAGATATTTATAAACCGTATTGACAAGACGGACCAAGAAACAAGTATTCAAAATACTAGTTACCTTAAAACCTTATTTAGCGGAGATATTCCATTAAGTGTCATACACCCTAAATCTAATCAAATTAGATTATAACATGCATGTATAAAGTCAATAAAACATGATTAAACATTGAATAAAAACAAGCTAATCATTTATGAAGGCCTAGAATCAGACTCGCTCTGATACCATTTTTCTCAGATTAATTAAATAAACATATTTATTTAATAATCCAATAATCAAATCATGAAAAAAAATTCAATAAATTATATTTAAGTGAATTTACCGAATTGCCCTTACACTTGGTATTTTGTCCATTTTAGTCCGAAATTGATCTAATCAATTTTGAATGATTCTAAATCATTTCTAAGATGAACTTAGCATGTTCAAAACATCAAAACACCAAAAGCAACAAAATCCCCAAAATTCAAGTCCTTGGCCGAATGCTCCCTTTGGTGGGCAAATTGTGCATTTTGTTATTTCATGCATCAAAACACATCAAGATGGAATCCAATGAACATGAAACTTTATATGCATCATATACACATCCAAATGCACAACATAAATGAAAATCCCCAAATTTGGAATTGGTCATGAACCCTAATTTTTCAATTTCATCAAATTGGACAAATTAGACCAAATTGGTTAAATCCAATACTTCAATCATCTTTCTTCCATCCAATCAAAGTCTCAACACAATGAAACAACTCAAGATCAAATCTAGGTCATCTAAGAGTGGGTCAACAACTCTAGATTAGCAACATGGTTTCCAAAACCTTAAAAGAATGCTTATAACTACAATAGTCACAAATTTCCTTCATCATACATGCTCAACACTTTCATCAAAAATTCCATCAACAAAAACACAAGGAATAAAGAAAGAAATAACCTAAGAACATCATATGTTAAAGCCAAGATCCTAAGGAATAATTTCCTTTCTAATAGTAAGTTGGAAAAACTTACTAAAATCCAAGCTTTCTTTGATTTCTTCTTTCTTTCTCACAAGCTTTCTTTGGTTTCCATTAATGGAGTTTTTCTTTAAAGTGTATTAGGTTATCATTTCAAATGAAATGAAATCAATATATACTTGCCTAAAGAAGGCCTTGGCCGAATTTCACTAAAGGAAATGCAAGAAATATTAATTTCAATTTCATTTGAATTTCATTAAATCAACTTGACAAAATATCTAAATAACACTTTATAGATATTTATATTAAGTCAACAAAGGCAACTAAGCCTTAAAAACAAATATCTAAATCTTAAGATATTTATATTTTAATTAATTTAATCATTTAACAATTAAATAATTAATTAATTAATTAAATACAAATATATTAAATATATGAATTATATTTACATTAAATATTAAATACATATATACATTTATGATATTAGTCAAATATCTCAATTTGACTATTAATTAATGTGTATTTAAATTAATCAAGTATTAAATGTAAATACACAGTAATTAAGGAAAGGACTATCGGGTCCTTTTAGCATGTATTTTGCGTTTAACCTTTAAACGACTTTATAAATAATCAATATTATTTATATGTGTTGCTCTAGTGCTCAACGAGTATATTTCATTATTGAGACTCTCTAGATTCAGGCATATCCGTCACGAAAAACAATTTCGTGTCCATAATTTATCCACCCATAAATTATGACGATCACGGATAATCTGGCTGAATCATACAGGTCGAGGTCATTGCATACGTTTAATCTCTCCGTCACAGGTATCCGGATAATCCCAGAGATATAGATGTAAACGTCAAATCTCTATAGGTATTATCCCGTCGACGTATTCATTAGCAATCTCTAAATAACATTCGGAACTTACTTCCGAAGTTTACTATGGGCACAGATTTAACAGACTGCTAATTATATATGGACTACCTATGCTATGTACACAGAACTGACGGATCCTATCTTGACACACACAGGATATCCCGAGGATCGGTCCACACCCAACGAACAGGCGGAGGTCTGATCTAAATAGATCGGTGACGTGACTGCCATCTAAGTGTGGAGGATGTCTCATACATCCACAGTGGTGTCTCAAGTCGAAGGACCACTATGCTACTCAACCAGAGAAGATTCTTATTGACGTTGGTGTACCATCCATTAAGAATCTTCGGTGAGCCGTTCAGTGTTTATCTATTATAAACACCTACACGTCTATACGAGTCTCTCTAGACTCATAGTTTATTGGGGTAAACCATCGGACCAAGTCTCGATATACGACATGTACTGGTCTCAACGGATTTGACTAACCGACCCGTGTTAGTGAATCTTGACCAGAAACTTTGTTTGATAATATACATTTAGCAGTTAACACTTCACAATGTCAATTACAAACTAACTTTGTAACTGTGTACTGTATTATATATTATCGGGCCTTTGTCTAATATATACATATCACTAACCATATTTAGTTTCATCTAATGGTAATTAGATCGAATACATATATAAAAACAAGAGGTGCAACCATAAGTAAGTAATATTATGGAATAAGGGGATGTTCTTATTCATGAATCAGACATAAGTACGGTGCGGATTGGCGCTCTGAGCACCAACCCTAATAAATATTAAATAAACACTTTGATAAATGAATAATGCATCATTTTATTTCAAAACATAAAATGTCGTTTACATTACACGTAGCTCTAGGAGATACATCCCAACAATCTCCCACTTGTACTAGAGCAAATGAGATATATCACGTAACCCTAGACCATCTAGGTGACCTTCAAACACTTTAGCCAACAAGGTCCTTATAAATGGATTAGCTAGGTTCTCTGCGGATGCAATCTTTGTGACGATAAAATCTTCTCTCTGCACTATCTTCATGATGAGATGATATTTACTCTCTATATGCTTTCCCCTTTTGTGGCTTCTTGGTTCGTTGGAGTTTGTTACTACACCACTATTATCGCAATAAAGTGTGAGTGGTCCATCCATATCTAGAACAACTTTCACATCTCCCAAGAAATTACGGAGCCAGACTACTTCATTAGCTGCTTCATAAGCTACTACATATTCAGCCTCCATGGAGGAGTCAGCAATGCAAGATTGCTTTATACTCCGTCATACTATAGCCCCACCACCTAGGGTAAACACTGATCTAGATGTTGATTTCCTAGAATCGAAATCTGTCTGAAAATTAAAGTCTGTATTGTTGGTTTCTATGATTAGTCCCAAGATCATAATGAACAATGAAACATGAATGAATAACGAAGAAATATGGTGGAAACATACTTACAACGACCGGTTTAGGATGTGTTGATGAACAAAATATTTCCTCCTCCAAGTGTCCAAGATTCGGCCAAGGCAATGATGGAAGCTCCAAGCTTTGTTTGATTTTTCCAAACCCTTGGATAGGTTTCCCTATCACCTCTTGATGATTCTTGAAGAGTGCTAGCCCTTAGTGAATTTTTGCAATAAGAATTCACACTGTTTCTTCCACAAATTTTGCCAAGAAAATGAAGAAAATGGAGAGGGAATGCAGTTCACTGCATTCGGCCAAGCTAAGAGAGAAAAGAAAGTTGTCTATTTGATTTCTAAAATCAATTAATTTGATATACCAAAAGTCAAGTTGGTATATGTCTTTCAAAGCTTTCATTTGGAGTGTTTTACAAGCCGCCAACTAACTCACCTAAACACATCAACCAAAAACAACCAATGTGACATATGATGTGACATTTGATGTGACATGTGGGCCCCACTCGATTCCGATGTGAGTGGGCCCGCAAACACTCCCGGGCTCGGGTTCGCTAATTCTGAATTAACGAACTTCCGTAGCCACGTAATTTATATCGAATTTAATTAAATAATTATGCCTAGAAAAATTACTATTCACGTCGCTAATAAATTAATTCTAAATTAACTCGCTTGCCCGAATTAAAATCGAATTTTAATTTCGCGTCGAAATCTAATTCCGAATAATATATCGAATATATTATTTTAATGATTAATTCCAAATTAATCTTTCTCTCTCTCTAAATAGTAATTTATCCAAGATAAAGTCTCTCCGCAATTAATCCCAGATTAATTCAGTTCGAATCATACGTCATTGGTGAATCTTCGGGAAGCGACCCAAGAGATCTCTAGATATGTTGGCAGTAAATACGATCGTCGGACTATCCGAACACGTACGTACCTCGTACTATGTTTTCACCAATTTACGAGATAATGTTGGCTTCTTGGAAAGCGTCATGCCTACCTAATTCTCCAGAAATATTCTTACTGGAATATACGATCTTTATCAGGCATAGTATACCGTAGTATTACGTATTGCGATCCAGTATCGGATGTCACGTGCAAGGCCTGGGGCTGGAATAGTGTCTGCCTCGTACGAAGCACATATCGGATATCAAACAACTAGTCTCTTTGAATCGGATAATCATGACCTTGTCATATTATCCCGATGGTTGCAACACAATAGAGAACCAGTTCTGAATCCCTGCGTGATCATCATCTCCATATGTCTAAAGTGATACTTCCATCTTGACATCACATCCAATACACTATGATTCCCAATAAACTCAGCAGAGGCGTACACAGAACCTGTTTAAAGCCCTGGACGACCAAAACCAAAGTTTACCGTTTGTCGCAAGTACTAGCAATGCAAGTCTCAGGTTAAGACCAAATACACCTACCCTGAAGCGGACTCCCATAGACACATATACATACTACCAATGGGATCCCGCGGGGTCTATCTAGAGCGAAGCTGTTTTCCGTACCATCGGTAAAACACAACCTCCTATCGCACTTGCATAAGTATCATATACTTAAACATATGAGAACTATGCCGTTATGCCCTCACAACGCGCACAAGTGCAATACTAGTCTATTCCGCATTATCGATGTCCAATCTCGATAATACTACGACTATGGATATTTAATGATTAAACCTTTATGGATTGATAATGTCTCATATCATCTCAATCTGCAACTAATCATAAGGATTTTTACCATTTATCTATATCAAAGTAAATGAATCATAAAACGGTAAAAGGCAATTTCATTATAACATAGTTAATTTTGTACAAAAACACAATGTCTTTTACAAACAGTGACGCTATGGGTCATAACTGTCCAACATGTATATCCCATTAGGATCATATCCTCACCGGAATACACAAGCATATAATCTCTCGTTCTCTTAAGATACTTGATAATGTGCTTCACATCTACCCAGTGATCTAATCCTGGGCTCGACTGAAACCTACTGACTACTCTCACTGCAAAACAGATGTCTGGTCTCGTACATAACATATCATACATGAGACTACCAACTGCTGAGGCATATGGGATATGTCTCATTTCTTCAACATCATGAGGTGTCTTAGGAGACTGTTCATTTGATAAATGAATTCCATGTCGATAAGGCAGATTGCCTTTCTTGGAATTCTGCACCCCAAATCGCACATGGATCTTGTCAATATAAGATGCCTGAGACGTAGCTAACAGTCGTGTCTTACGATCCCGAAGTATATAAATCTCAAGCACATAACTGGCTTTTCCCAAATATTTCATTTGGAATTGGCTAGCTAGTCAGGTTTTCACGTCTGATAATATCTTTACATCACTCCCAATGAGTAAGATATCATCGACGTATAAAACAAGAAAAACCACATTCCCATCAATGACGCGCTTGTATACACAAAGCTCATTAATATTCTGCTCAAAATCATAAGACTTGATCGTGATATCATATCTTATATTCGAAGATCGAGATGTCTGCTTAAGTCCATAAATGGACCTTTACAGCATGTAAACTTTTTGCTCTTGATCTTGGGCTATGAACCCTTCTGGTTGTACCATATAGATACTCTCATCAAGATTTCCATTCAAGAATGCAATCTTGACGTCCATTTGCCAAATTTCATAGTCATAATATACGACAATGGATAGAAGAGTGCAGATGGATTTGAGCATGGCTACTGGCGAGAAATTTTCCTCATAGTCAACTCCCTCTTTATGGGTATAACCCTTGGCCACTAGCCTAGCCTTGAAGGTCTGTACATTCCCATCTACTCCCCTCTTCCTCTTGTAGATCCACTTGTAACCTATAGGTTTCACCCCCATTAGGTTGGTCTACAGGTTCCCAGACTGATTTGGAGCACATAGACTCTATCTCTACGTTCATGGCTTTAAGCTATTCCTCTTTATCAGAATCATCTATTGTACTACGATAGGTCAATAGATCATTTATACCATCGTTGGATGTGACAACTTGTGCCTTTCCAACTCCAAGATAGCGATCAGGTTGTCGTACAATCCTCCCACTACGTCTATGTGGTAGATCATTCTGATGAGCTTGCATTTAACGCTCAGAGTCGAAGGTGCTATGTATTTATCAACTGTCATTAATGATGGTGCGTTGGTCGAACCGGCAAGTAACTCATCGAGCAATACTTTACTTCAAGGTTTGAACTCCCTCATATAATCCTCTTCCAAAAACGTAACATTTATCGATACAAACACTTTGTTATCATCAGGACTATAGAAGAATCCACCCATAGTCTCTTTAGGATAGCCTACAAATAGGCACACCTGAGAACGTGGCTCCAACTTTGTAGTCTTATTCTTCAACACATGTGCTGGACACCCCCATATGCGTAAATATCACAAACTAATTTTACGACCATTCCACAACTCTAAGGGAGTCTTAGGAACAAACTTAGATGAAACTACATTAAGGATATATATTACAATTTGCATTGTATTTCCCAAGAATGAACTAGTTAGTGAGCTATAACTAAACATAGATCCCATCATGTCTAGTAGGGTCTGATTTCTCCTCTCTGCAACACCATTTTGTTGTGGTGTTTCAGGTGCTGTGATCTGAGATACTATCTCATGTTCAAGTAAGAATTCCTAAAAATCTATGTCAAGGTATTCTCCTCCACGATCTAATCGTAGAGTTTTGATTGTTTTACCTAATTAGTTCTCAACCTCAGCACGATACTATTTGAACTTTTCAAAAATATCTGGCTTGTGCTGCATTAGGTAAACATACCTATATCTAGAATAATCATCAATGAATGTGATGAAGTATTCATAATCACCTCGGGCTCTTACATTTCTGTAAACGTCCGAATGTATTAGCTCAAGCGGTTGACTGGCTCTTATACCTTTTCCAGTAAAAGGCCTCTTGGTCATTTTTCCTTCTAAACAGGATTCACATACTGGTAAAGTTCTGAGCTTTAACTGGTTTAAGGCTCCGTTCTTTATCAATCTGTCTATTCGGTCAAGATTGATATGACCAAGTCTAAGATGCCATAGATATGTGTCAACGTGATAAATCTTTGGCCGTTTAGTTTTAGGTTTCTCAACCTTAAATATTTCAGCGTTGAGCAGTGACCTATGTGTTAACAGTCTTAACATATACAAATTATTTTCTGAGTTTCCTACGCATATGGCTAATCCATTTCTACCAATAATAACTAAATTGCTATTAAAAGAAACTGAATAACCATCCAAAAGTTTAGAAACAGAAATCAAATTCCTGCGAAAATCAGGAATTAATAACACATTGTTCAAATTTAAATAACTATTATTGGAAAATTTACACTAAAAACTCCCACTGCTCCTACTGAAACAGCATCCCCTGTCCCGACTCTCATGGTGTAGTCACCTTCAGCAAAGTCCCTCCATGAGTTAAGTAGCTGCAAAGAATAACAAACATGGTTAGTGGCTCCAGAGTCAACAATCCATGCGTATTTATCATCCTCCACTAATAGAGATTTGATAACGAGTAAATCATATTTACCGGTTTCCTTTTTCTCCTTCAACTCAGCAATGTATTTAGGAAAATTCTTTTTCTAATGCCTATTCTTGTTGCAGTGGAAACATTTTCCATTGGGTTTGGCATCATTGGAGCCCTTATTGCTCTTCTTCTTCATGGGCTTTGCCTTAGCCTTCCCAGTGCTATTCTTCTTCATCTTTGTAGATTTAGAAGACTCGGAAATATTTACCTCAGCACTGGACTTACAAGGATTCACAAGCATGGACTCGTAATGGGTGAGCTCATTAAGTAGTTAGGTCAAAGTAAAAATCAACTTGTTCATAACATAATTATTTTTAAACTGCATGAAACTCTTCAGAAGAGTTTCCATAATCATGGTCACTTGGCTGCGCTCGTCAATACGAGCTCCATAGGTTTCAGAAGTGTTGAGATAGATCATCATCTTCAAGACGTGCTCTCGGACTGATTTCCCATCTTTCATCCTAGTAGTCATCGCTGAGACCATGGCCTCATGACATTGACGCTCCGAAGGCTGCCCAAACATGCCCTACAATGACTCTATCATCTGAGATGCCGAATCCATAGGTTCATGCTTTGCAGAAAGACCTTAGACATCCTTGCTAGCAAATAGCAGCATGCTTTCTGATTAGCTATGACCTATTTCTGGTAGGTATCACGCACAGCTTGGCCAAAATTTCTGGCCGGCTCAAGAGGACTATCCTTCGTCATGATAAACTTTAGGTCTTCGCAGACCAGGATAGCATTCATGTTATTTTTCCACTTAACATAATTTTCTCCTTAATTTATCATTTGAGAGTATGGAAATAATTGGAGAAACCATGACTGAAAATAAAATAAACATGCATTTAACATTCATTCATCGCATATTAAAATCATCAAATAATTTTGGCATAAAATTAAACATGATGCATGAATCCATGAATAACGAATTAGAAACCTAAGAGAATTACTATGCCACATAAATCTATCATCCCACGAGTAAATGCCGTCGTAGGGTATGTCAAGTACTTGCATGATAGATCGAGACAATCTCAGTCGATTAATATATGCGGGAATAACTCTTATTCCTATATTAAACAACTACCATTTCATTCGATCAAGGAATTTTATTAATAGTTAATTATTCCTTTGTGAGTGTAACCAGTCGTTTCGGGATTCTTGGACTTAACGAGTGAAGTGTCGCCGTAGGGTAGGTCAGTTCACAAGATACATCTAGAATATCTATCCTCTCAGAATCCAGACCTGATATTGACCCAAAATGGACACCATCCGTAGGGGGACGAAAGCAAAGCCATCTCGAGACACCTTTTGAATCTCACGTTTTCGGACTAACAACGGAGATCGCGGGATATATTGTCGTATATCCCTCTCTCACTCACTATTTTAAAATTAAGGTTTCTATTTATAAAATATCTAATATTTTAATTTAACTAGTGTGAATAAATTTATGGCGGCTAAATCATAACTTTTATTTACACTAGTTCACTATTAGTAACCTAACCAATTTTAACTATTAAAAATTATATCACTAATTATCCATTAGTCTCTACTAATAGTATTACTCAATTAAACTAATTTAATTAGAGTGATATTAGTGACCTATTATATTTTAACTCTTAAAATATTAGAACACTAATAGGTTTAAAATTTTAGAATTCTAAAAAGGTCAAGATTTTGAATTAAACTAATTAATTAATCTTAGTGCGTCATAAAATCCAATGGTACTTGGAATTGTATCCCGAGTGCAGATCATATTACCGTCCATTCGGATTCGGCTATGTAATTTATATCCCGGTTTCCATCCTATATACCAATGGAATTTATTATGCACTAATTAGGCCAATATAATAGAATTCAAATTTTAAACCATAAATCAAATTAATCCAATTAATTGATTTTCATGCCTATCATATTCTTATTTAAACACTTTAAAATACAAAAAATCATATTTCATGTCTATAATGATAATGCATCTAATGCATGTTATGACATGTAAAATGCAAGGTAGGCACCCTAAGCTATATGACATGTTATTCAAATAATTCAGGATTAAACAAACATATAACATAAAAATTATTTTACATTGACCGGACTCTTATTTTTCCTATACTAATCTAATTAGTACAAAAATACCCAAGGCATCCCTTAGTCTTCAAATCACCCTCCAAGGTGGTGTTGGCTCTTTTTGCGATTTCGGTGATCCAAATTACAAAAATTAAAATTTTACATTGGAAAATAAAAATTACAATTATTATAAACAATGGCCTTATGACCTTACATCCCAAAATAAAAACCAACTAAAAAATAAGAGCCGGAAAAATTTACGACAAATCCAAAATCCATTCATCACATGAAAAATAATAATCATTCATCATATCAATATTATATTGTGCATACTCAGCTAAAAATATATATCAATATTATAACTCATATAAACATATTAAAAACAATAACTTTAAATGAAAAGATAAGGTTAAGAACACTTTTCAACCTTGCTATCGATGCCAATTGTAGGAAACACTTTCCTCGCGTAGTGGAAATGGTTTAGGCACACGAATCGGACTTGAAAATTTTTTCTGTCATTCTCCTATGAATGTCGAATGCCACTGCCACCACCACTGAAATTTTTCTTCAGTTTTAGAAAAAATTCCAACCCCTGAATAGCCGGATAAAAACTAGAATGTTTTGGACGCAATTCGCGCCCAAAGCACTACAAAAACAACCCCTGAAATGCGTGGTCAGTGGCTGAGTTTTGGTTTTGATTTTTCACCTAAAAATAGCCCCAACACAGCCCCAAAATATCACAAAATATTCCCCAAAAATTCTGGATTAAAACGAAACCAAACCGAATTTCGTTTCACCAAGAAATGTGCGACCATGAGCAAAAAATAATGCTTGCCGTGTACAATAAGAAAGAGATGAAGAGGATGATTTGTTTGACACCACAAAGCCTTCCGAACTATATCTTGTTACCAACGGAAACTTGTGTGGGCAAGACTCACAAAATCAATCCCTAAACGATTTAGAGATAAAGCCACACAATAATATTGTTCTTTTTTTTTCCTTATGTTCTTCTTTTTCTTTTTCTCAATAATTGAGAGGATTTGGAGAAGAAGAATAAGATAGAGGCTAGGTTTAGAATGAGAGTGTTCTCAAAAGAAAAATCATATTTTCCTTTTTATATTTAGGGTTAAACTTTGCAAAATAAAACAAACCATTTCCCCTTCCTAAAGCAAAAATTCGGCCAAGCACATGTGTAAATAAAAAATTTTGTAACATCAATATTTACTTTTCTTAATAGAAAAAATGTTACAAAACAAAAGGTTAAATTCCTATTTAAAATTTGTAACTTCTAAATTAAATCCAAAGATTTCCAAAACCCGAATTTAGAAATTATTATAATTGGACTATCCAATTATATTAAATCTGCTATAGTAAATCGAGCTAGCACGGGGACCAAATGGACCTACGGTTTCGAGCTCCAATAATCTCAAAATATTAATTAAACTCTTAATTAAATATTCCGAATTATTAACTCCGGGTTATTACACTAAAAACCTGAAGTTGTACTCTCGTTGCCGCAGATGATTTATTAAGCCGAACCAAGTCGGTGTCCATCGATATAGTCACTACATATAGATCAATCTTTCACGAGTATCTCGTAATTAGAGTCGGGTCATAATATCTGTTATATCCCTCTGATTATTTTTACCTTAAGTTCCATTGATTCTCTAATGAACGATTTATTCATCGCGATTATGAATTTTAATCTTTCCATTCTTAATAGAAAGACTTGAGCACTCTGACCGTTCAAGTACCGAATCAAACCTTAAGAAATATACTCCTCTACTTCTCGCAAGAATGAGTGAACTCTATATCTATGTAAAATATTCCCAGCTACACAACAAACCATGCCCCCAAAGTATGTAGCTATTGGTCGGGACTGCTACACCAACCTCACCTTTGTAAATCAAAGGATATAGCCTGCCATGCAGGAGTTCGTAGTATACTCAGGATTAAGATCAATCCATAGATGACCATCTAGTATATCGAGATGACTTTCTTAGTTTAACGGATATTAAAAGAATGTCATTTCCATCTGGGTCCAGTCCTATATGATCACATTATACAAGGTGCCTTCATTCTTATGTCTCTACATGGAAGATCCCGGATCAAGGTTGCCATACAATTATAGAATGGGCCGTAACTATAGATAAACCACAAACAAAGTACCTGCTTTGTTTGTTCTTTATGGACTATTTAAGATTACTAACTTCATACTTAAATTCTCTTGTGTATGACACTCATACACTAAGTCTAAAGGTACATAAGTAATCTAAGGTATCCAAGATAATTTATAATATACGAATATTAAACAAACACTTTGATAAATGAATAATGCATCATTTTATTTCAAAGCACAAAAAGTCATTTACATTACACGTAGCTCGAGGGCATACATCCCAATATCAGAATGATATGTGCATCTTGGAAATTTGACGGTGTAATTTATATTTTCTAAACACAACTCGGATAGCCTACGATGGATAGATTTTTAAAACATATGTGATGAACTCGATTTATATAGTTTAGAAATGTCGTTTGTGTTCTTCGCGAATTCGAAGGTTGCCGAATTGCGTACATATAAGTTAGGCTTATATGACAAATTTATCTGGACTTAGAAAGTTACATAATATGAAGTGTACTCGTTGAGCACTTCGTAGTGGTAATGTAACATCCCCGAAACTGGGAGATGTTACCGTCAGAGGATAGCAGTACTAACCCATTAGCCTCTGACTTCTCCACTATATTATAAACCATCTAAATACAAAGTCATGCACAGGGACCATAGCCCAACTCAACAATACAAAATGTTTATATTTCTCATAAATGTATACTCAAATATACTTCTCTTTAGAAAACAATAACACACACTTATAACGACTTATACAACACTAGTGCATAGATGTAACTTCAATTTGACTCTGACTAGACTCTTATGCTCTTTGACTCTGAATTGGTGGACTCCAAACCCTAATGATTGCATCAGTATCCGTCCTTCCGAGTTCGTCCTCCAAGAAAACCCGCAACCAAAGAAAATTGGGAGTGGGGAGTTAGATCGCTATTCGATCTAAATGAGCGGACAAGAAAACTAAACAACTCAAATAAAAAACATTAAGTCTTTAAATCTTAAGTTTTAGAAAAATCATATCATATGAATTCTCTTTCTGAAACCTCCATCTAAAATCTCTTTATTAAAATTGATCTTTCTAAAAACTGCTTTCGAAACTCTGGTTTTCGAAAACTCTTTTCTAAAATCTGATTTCTGAAAACTGTGTACTGAAAATCTGAAAAATGTGAGCTGCTCTATGTCTGAAAAACTTTGACGTATGAGGGTGTTACGTATCGTCGTCCCCCCATACGCCTAACTGTAGCCAGCAGTACAAATCCATGACTTTGAGGCTTTACGTATTGCCATCCCCCAAAGCATGCCACTACTGTCTCTAGAACTGGTGGTTTTAGGACGTTATGTATCGCCGTTCCCCAAGTCGCAAACTAGAAATAGAGGTGTAGATCTATGATACCACCCAAGCTCTGAACTAGAGTCCAGGTACACGAACCTATGTCGTCATCCTGGCTCTGAAACTAGGATATAGGGGCGTTACATATCGTCGTCCCCTTAGTCCTCTAAATGTGCATATGTCTCTATCCGTCAATTCCAAACTGTCTCAAGTTTCATAGTGGGGTGAGTTTTTCCTTCATGCCCCGAAAATCATAAAATCAAATTCTGAAAATATTTCTTTTCTCAAACATATCATAAAGCATAATCTTTCATGAAATAACTTTTAATGAAAATCAACTAACGCCCTAAAGCATAAAAGTAAGTCTATTATCAAAATAATAAAATGAAATTCAATTTAAAGAAAGAGTGTTCACTCACTGTGCTTGGAAACTGGCTGGAACTATACTGCTTTGTCGAATGAGATCACAATTTCTTATTTCTTTTGATTCCCAACCCTTCCCAAGCCTTCAATGATTGCCATGATTAATTTTACTTCATCTTCCTATTTTCCTTCTTTGTTTTCTTCCTTTCTTCTTCTTCTTCTTCTTCTTCTTTTTCTTTTTCTTTTTCTTCTTCTTCTTTTTCTTCTTTTTCTCTCAGTCATGTTCCTTCTTTCTTCATTTTTCATTTTTTTTTATTTTTTTTTTGCTTTCTCAATTTGTAAGCATGAATAGTACGGTCTTTATATACTATGACCCTTTTAAAATTTGGAAGAATGTAGAAAAATATGGAAACTTTGCGATTCTTCCATTTGACCCGAAATTACTATTCATCCAAATTTTTGACTTACGTTTATGACCCATTTCTAGTCCTATTTTGAAAAAATATTCAACGCGGAAGTTATAGGTCTCGATCTCAGCTTTCCAAGATATAAAATTCATAGAAATCGGAGTTCGTATGAAAAACTTATGCCCCGAATACCACGAGCTATCCAAATATAACTTTGTACAATCTCGTCCCGAGACTTCAAGGAATTTACCGATAGTTCCCAATATCAGCCCATGAATATATAAGAGTCTCAAAATAATTTATTTTATGTGGCTTCGTCCCGTACGTAACAGTACAATTGTATTCAATAGTCAAAACTACCTGCTGTTACAGGTAAGGTCATCCAAAGACCTATTCTTGAACCTTGCGAAGCTCAAAATAAATTAGATTCAAAGGGTAAGGAAATGGTTGATGAACCATTATCCATCGTTGTTGATAATAT
Source organism: Zanthoxylum bungeanum (assembly GCA_019454045.1). Lineage (NCBI taxonomy): Eukaryota > Viridiplantae > Streptophyta > Magnoliopsida > Sapindales > Rutaceae > Zanthoxylum > Zanthoxylum bungeanum. The sequence continues at coordinate 20,739 of SKCR01005927.1, read as the reverse complement.
TTTTCTCATGCACCTCCATTTTATTGGGCATTAAAAACAAAGAAATTGAACCATTCCCCATAGATATATGAAATATTCAAACAGGTAAAAGTCAATATTCCTTTATTAGATGTCATCCAACACATAACATCTTATGCCAAATCTCTGAATACTTGTGCACCGTTAAAATAAAATATCAGGTAAGAAATAAAGAATTTCTAGCTTAACATGTAAGTTCCATTCTCTCAACCAATAATGCTTTAAAATACAAAGACCCTAGTTGTTTAACTATTTCATGTATTATTAGAAGTCAAAAAATTGAACATTTTTTGTTTGATCTTGGAGCCAGTGTCAATTTACTTCCATTTTCGATTTACTAACAACTTAATATTGGCGAGTTAAAACCAACTTCAACTACTCTTTTACTTGTCGATAGATCAGTCAAGGTACCGAAATGAATTATTGAATACGTGTTATTACAAGTCGATAAATTCATATATCATATTAGAGGTGTTCACAGGTCGGGTAGGGTCGGGTTTTTTGAAATTTTGTTAGACCAGATCGGGTCGGGGGTCAAGGGAAAGTCGGGTCGCGGGTCGGGTCACGCGGAAGTGGAACTTGATGGGAGGGTTCGAGTCGGGTCGAGTCGTCGGGTCATTTAAAAAATAATTTTTTTAATAAATTAATTATTTTGAAATATAAATATTAGTTATTTTATGTCACAGAAATTATCATATATATATAAGTTTTAATACAAAAAAATAATAAACAAATGAAATAATAGTAAAAATTTTAAAAATAATAATAATATTTTAGAAAAATAATAAAAATTTTAGAAAAATAATAAAATTTGTATATGGTCGGGTCGGGTTGGGTTTTAGTATCAAACCTGTTGCCCAATCCGAAAATTTCAGGTCGGGTCGGGTCGAAATTTTGTAATTTTTATGAACCTACGCCGGTCGGGTCGGACGTCGGGTCGAGTCAGGTCTCGGGTTGATCCGTCCCTATGAACACCCATTTATCATGTGGATTTTATTATTTTAGAAACACAATATGTAGCAGACAGTTATAAGCTAATTCCTGTAATACCTGGTCGCCTATTTTTAGCAACAACTAATGCTTTAATTAGTTATAGGAATGGATTCATGAATTTATCCTTTGGAAATTTGACATTAGAGCTTAATGTTTTTAACATATGTAACAACTGTATGATGAAGACAGTGAAGATGAGAATATGGACCTAATTGAACCAATTGTGGATGAATATATTCATGGGAGTTTACTTGATGCTACGAAAATTTAAACAGCTAATTTTCTTAAATCAAGTACACAATTAGATTCGGATATTTCAAATGATTTTCTTTACGTGATTCTATGTAGGTACTAGAAGATGATGAATGGAAGAAAAAAAATTTGAGGAACTAGGCACACTTGAAGAAGAGAAACATGAAGAAGCACCCAAATTGGAATTGAAAACTTTGCTAGAAGACTTGAAGTATGTATTTCTTGGAGATAAACAAACTTATCCTAAGGTAATTTCTTCTTCTCTGACAAGCAATCAAGAAGGTAAGTTGTTAAATATGTTGAGAGAACATAGATAGAGAATTGGATGGACTTTAAAAGATATAAAAAATCATTAATTCTTTAAAATGGACACGCAAAATACATTTCAAAGATAATGTCAGGACACGTCGACCATCCAAAAAAATGTTAAACCTTTATAAGAAAGAAATGATTAAAGCAGAAGTCTTTAAATTTCTTGATTCTTTTATTTCTTACATGTCTGGTTTAGGAAAAAGTACATATGCTAAGAAACGAAGAGCTAAACAGTTAAGTGTTTGTTATAAATATGCATGCTGGACGTGCAACACTCGTTGTCGTTCTTAGAAATGGTGTTTGACAATTATGAAGATAAATTCAATTCATTATAGATGACTTGAGTAAGGAGTCTTTAGATGATATATCACTTACTCTTGAGTCGCATCCTAATGGACATGTTCATCGAATAATTTGCAATTTGCATACACAATTCAAAAAGAAATACAACAATATAGTCTTGAGGATCTGACTTTAAAATACCCTATTTGCCAATTAATAAGAAAATTAGATGGGAAACCTATCCCCCACCCTTAGAGGGCGTTCAAGCCGTTACTACATGTAAAACCAGAGGAATATGTGAGACATAATCACAACTACCAGTACATATTATTTCAATTTATTGCTTTGATTTTATTTCATTTAGATTATTATTTTGATTTACTTTAATTTACTGTTTTGATTTCCTTTACTTTAATTTTTTCCGATAGTATCTAAACTTTTTGACTTTCACGATATATTTTACTGTTCATCTGAAAATTGTCATTTTGTATGTACTAGTGTTTTTATTATTCACCCTTTTCCAGGATCCATAAATATAGCTCGTCATTTCTCTCTTCAACCCATCCAGATAAGAGAGAGAATGAAAATGGAGACCACTTCAAGAAGACGAGTCACTAATATATGTGTGTTTTGTGGAACTAGCTTTAGAACTAAACTAGAATTTGTTGAGGCTGCAAAAGAATTGGGTAGATTTATGGCGGAAAGAAACATGCATTTAGTATATGGCGGTGGCAATCTTGGGCTGATGGGATGTGTTTCAAAGATCATGCAAGAAAGTGGTAGTCAAGTTTTGGGGATCCAAAATATTTGACAGAGGAAAACCTCATCGAATGGAGAAGAATGCACTATCTTAGGTATGTCTGAAAGACTTACTGAAATAATCAATCATGCTGACGCTTTTATTGTTTTACCAGGTAGGTTGGGCACGTTGGAAGACATATTCATAGTTGTGTCATGGGCAAACTTAAACATTCACCAAAAACCCATTGGACTACTTAATATTGATGGATTTTTTGATTTTCTTTTTGTATTTCTTGAGGACGCCAAAAGAAATGAGTTTATTTCAAAACCGGTAAAAGATATCTTCCTAACTGTAAGCAAATCTGATGATTTAACTGACCAACTTTTAGCTTATGAACCACAAATCACCCCATTTTTTCCAAGTTGAACTGGTATGGTAACGATCGTGGCAAAAAGCGTAGAGTGGACTTGAATCTTAATCTGTAATTTTTTCTTTTAAAGAGTCGTAGATTCAATTGGCAAGTCCACATTAACCAGGTGATTTCTTCTAAACTCTACTTCTTCGTATTCAGACATTGATGATAATATCTCAAATTGATTGGGGGAGGGGATAGTTGAATAGTTAGTTTTCATTTTTAAGTTTCGTTGTTTTATTTTTCATTAAAAAATTATTTTTTATATTATTTTTTCTTTGTTGTTATTTTATGTGTAACAAAATATATATTTTATTTTGATTTTATTTTGTATTTAAAAAAAAACTACACACAAACTAACAATAAATTTTTAACTAACTAAGTGGAATTGTTGTTCACATATGGCAGTGTAAGGAGTTTTCGCTCCTGAGACGTATCTCAAATTAATTCGTAACAAGTTATTTTTATTTATTTCTTTTTAAATCATTTAAATTGTGAATTCTCCAAAATATTGATTAAATTAATCTTTATATGCTCATTTGACAGGTATTATCAACAACACTATAACATATGATCGCGGGTTGTAATTGAAAATTTTATAATATTCAATTCTCTAATTTGTTAGAATTAGTACTTAGAGGTAGTGAAATTTATATTTTTATTAAAAAAAACTAATTATGTTTTTACTTAGTAATCGGACATCTTACCTCAACAATGAGTGATTGTTCGCGTAAAATAGTAAAACTTGAATTTGAAAAAAAATGTGAATAAGTTCGATCTCGTGGCCTCCCTAACTCAAGCAATTAAATTTATATGAGTGTTTTAACACTTAGTGCCCTAAGGCCGACTGGTCTGGGAGTTACTAACCCAAAGCTCGTTACATGGGTTAAAGAGAAAACTTAAGGAAATTGGATGCTTTTTCTTTTTAATATATGAGATCCGAATAATTAAGTCTGTATGGGTGTCTTAAAATCTAGTGCTCTAAAGCCAACTGGTTTAGGAGTCACTGACCCAAAGCTCGTTACAAGGATTGAATATGTATTATTATTTAAAATATATATATATTTTATTTTTATAAATAAACTTTCATTGCCAAAAGATATGAACTCTAATATAATTTTATGAAAAAAACATTACTTTCTTTTCACAAGACTTTGAATATTATGGGCACAATGAATTGATTGATACCTTATTTTATGTGTATATGGAAGAAGGGTAAAAAAATACAGGAGAATTTACTTATTTGATCATTTAGAAAGAAAAATAATTATTAATTGGGATAAGAATTTATTTTTTTTAAAGTTTTTCACTTAAATTACTAGGTACTGGTAATAAGCTGGTTGAGGGTGTGATGAACACTAAAAAGTGCACATTTATTAAAAGAAAAATTAATCATTTTACACTTATAATTTCGTTAATTCCCTTAATTTAGCATATTTGTAAAAGAATAATTAAATTTATATTTTATATATTTTTATTATGGTTTTTATTTCTTATATAGGTGAAATAATATTTTGGATGTATATTTAAAAAAATGGATGTGACATTTGGATCTTGGAGGCCAAAAACTTGAAAAGGCATTTTAACGGTGTGCAAATTTGGAAATTTCAATCCTGCGTAATTTTTGTATTTTGGCCATAACTTCTTACTTCGATATCGGATTCAAATGATTCTAGTTCCAGATGAAAGAAAACTCAAAGATCTACAACTTTGTTGTTGACAATATATTCTAATGCAGACATATTCAAGACCGAAATTGATTAAAAAAAATCTAAAATATGTTATATTTAATTATTAATGACAAAAATAAGAAGGAAAATTATTTATATATATATATATATATAATGTGTGTGAATGGACATCCATCTTTTAGTAGAATGTCAAATCCTATCAATTTTGCAATTTATAAATTGTTTTTTGGTGGATTGTCAATTCCTACCAATTTTGTAATTTATAATTTGCAAATTGCTTTTACAATTTGCAAATTGCATGAGAGGGTGTTGAGCCCTCTACTATAAATAGAGGTGTTCAGCACCTTAAGAAATCAGCCTAGATTCCATAGTTTTTTTTCTGAAAATTTTGTGGTGCTCTAGCTCTTCTGTGTTTTATTTTTTTAAAAGCTTTCTTTTAATTTCTTTTATTTCAGTAATAAAATTATGTGTGTTTTTATTAAAATATGAGTAGCTAATTTCTTTTTCCTGTGATAACGGGAGAACCTTTTAATATAAAAATTTAGATTAATCTCACTTATATTATAATATATAAATTATAATCTAATGATTAATATTTAATTTAATTCTGGATTGATTATTGACAAACTTCGTTACCGCCTACATGCCTGGTTTTATTTATTTGGCATAATTGAGTACCTAACTGGACTTATTATAGATAAAAGTTGTCACCATCTTAATGGCTGGTTTTATATGTTTTGGCATAATTAATTCTTGAAATAAATTAATTTGGCAATAATGACAATTTATATATTATAAAAAGTGAGACTTCTAAATTTGAAATATTAAAAGTGGATCATCTAACCCCCAATATTTTATTTTATTATTACAGTTCAATTAAAAAAATCTCCAATCACTTTAAACAAATCAAGCATTTTATTTTTATTTAAATTATTATTTTATTTTACTAAATATTTCTCTGTGGATCGACCTCCGTCTTACCGGGTTATTTTATTACTTCAATACTCTTATACTTGGGAGTAAAGAACCACTTTTTGAGCGTGTTAGTTATTTTTTACTTCAATACTCTTATACTTGGGAGTAAAGAACCACTTTTTGAGCGTGTTAGTGACCCACAACTTTGATAAAAGACTGAAACTCTGACTCACTAAAACTCTGCAAATCCTAGAATGAGAAAGCGAAAATTCGTGAGAAGTCCCTAAAATTTCCCATTTCCAGCAAACATTCAAGCAGAAATTCAACTTTTAGAAGTGTTCTTTGAGCCCACGACATCTAGAGGTATGACATGAGGGCACCCTCTTTCACTTTCATATTTTTAGAGTTACTGTATTAACACAGTATCTCTGGTCGGGCATTTATGCACATCTGTCCGAATGTAACAATATTCAGTCATATTTTATTTTATTGTTGTTCTTCTGTTTTACACCCATTTTCATCATGTTATTCAGTTTAATTATTTTATGCATGTTTCATTACTTTTCAAGTATCCACTCTAGTTATGTTTGTTATCATATTTTTATCATTGTCACCTTGTTTTCCTTATTTATTTGTTGTCACGCTCTTAGTTCTGTATATTTACCATTATTATCATTATCTTACCATTATGTTGTTATCGTAGTAGTTTGTATGCATGATTATTTATTTTTAGTTTCTGACTTAAACATGATATGATTTGTCATTACTGTATTTGTTATTTGAATGATTATGTGATTTTGGTTCCACGCAGTACCTCCGACCGGAATTATATAAAGTTCGGTTAGATATAGTTAAATATATCTAGACATTAAGTATTCAAAAAAAATATACGGCATGTTCTGATCTATTTAGTTCATATTTTACTATTGTTGCAATGATTTCTGAATATTGTAAAGTAACTTTGTATATTGCTTTCCTATTCTTTTATATTATTTATGATTGTATAACTCGTATGCCTTTAAATTTTTTTATGTGTGATATTACATATAAGATATGTGTATATCTTCTTTAAGCGTAAAAATTATATTGGCATCAGTAAGAGACCATTTCAAACTCAAACATGTTAAAATTCGGAACTTGCGAGGAGTGTGGTGCGACCTTAAATCATTCATAGTGTTTCATACTAGGTGGCGACTCCATTATTATCCGGTTAGTCCCCCGTGAGACTATCCGTACTCTCTACGGGCTGCGAACCCAATAATGTAGTGGTTGTCGATGTCACAGGCATAGTAAGAAACCGCTTCGCTCCTACACTATTCCAATCTTGACCCTGCCTCAAAGTACAATTTTAATTTCTACGTTCAGGAAGAGCTTAGGCGTAAAAGCTGAGCCCGTCCGAGCTCGATTTTTATAGATTAAAATATATATTTTAATTATATAAATTATTTTTTAATTTAAATACATACATTTATAACTAAATTTTTAAGGTACAATCCAAAAAACATTAAAAAGATCGATATTTTTCATTTTTCATTTTTTAAGTATTAAAAAATTAAAAATTTATTATTATTATTTTATTTTAAAGCCCTATTAGGTCTCGGCCTGGTCCATTATCACCCTTGCTAGTGGTCTTATAGGTAAAAAGAAAGTCCAACTCGTAAAACTAATTTCCGAGTTCAGAGAGGCCAAGAGCACCGAATACTAGTATCCAAAGGACAATTTTAAGGTTTATACAAATTAGACAATCACTTATAGTCCTAAATTTTAGGAAGACTATGTTTTTATGCATATATTAATTTAATAAATAATCATCATAAAATTTCAATTTTTTAAGTTGTGTATTGTATCATAGAAATATCCTAATTTTATTAAAATTTAAAAAAAAAAACAAAAAAAGAAAAAACAAACAAAAACAAAAACATATCAGAAATAGTTATGTATATGAATATAATGTAACTGCTTAAAATTTTTTTTACCTACTACCTCAAATGTTCTTGAACTACCTCTACTAGTAACATGCCACTTAGGTTCACTAGTAGTTTTGGCCAAATAATTTAATAAAGATAAACGCATCGTCTCTGCTATCTGAACCAAGACCCGTTATGTGAAGAGAAGATTGTTGTAGTTATATTCCCACATTGATTGTGGAAGAAACTTATATATTTCTTGAGTTCAACTTTAAATTTTTGACACATAAGATAATTAATAGATCAAAGTCAATCACATATGAAATATAATTAGCTTCCAAGTGAGAAATTGAATGATTCATTGTAAATATTTCCTGGGTTAATTTAGTAGTTTCATCTAAGTGAAAATTTTATTATAATATTACTTGGGTATGGGGTGTTAATAGCTCCACTAAAACCCAAATCCAATTGGGCATATGAAGTCTTTTTAATACATCACAATTTGATCTTTCTTGTTGTAGCCCAGCCCAATTTGAAATCAAACTGAGGTTAAGAACCACTTCCCATTTAGATTTTTCTTTTCAAAGAAAATTCAAAAATCAAGCACAGTCAACACAAGCACGTGTGAAGGGGGACAATATATAAAAGATATGTCTAATTTTTTTGAGGGATCAATAAAAATATTTATTTTTGTAAACATTTTCATAACTAATTAAATTGATTTATTTTGTCCAATAACAATTGGTTTAATTCATGGATATCATTTACTTCAGTTATTAATTTTTTTGGATGGTTTACAAATTTGAGATTCAGGGACAAAAATTATGAAGGGGTACGATTTAAATTAAGTCATGATGTGAATGTATCCAACAAAAGAACAATTTCTAATATAATAATATAAAATTTGGACAATCCTAAATTTTTGAGTTAGATTTTGAATTGAATTTAATCCATGAAATTTTATACGGCGTCAAAGACAAAATTCTATAATTATGCGTATTTTTCCATGTCGGAGAAGATTTTTCTCTGATTATTTGGAAATAAATTCAGCATGTTCTAAACTCCAAAATTCTAATTATATCAAACTTTTTAATTAAACAGCTTAGCTACCTAAAGATTTTTTTTTTCTTTTTTTTTTGTGGGTGAGAATATTAAGGGATTGTAATTGGATATTAAAAAATAAATTTGGATCGAGTATCAAATTGAATTATGTTATTTTTTTCATAATTTTTTTATCACATATATTTTAATAATAATATCAATTAAAATTAAATTATATAAAATAATTATTTAATAACTATCATCGTTATTTTTTTAAATAATAATAATAATATAAAATTCAACTAAATCCCATGTAAAAAAAGAGTCAAACATGTTGGTTGTCCACACAAGTGTTACACATTAGATGGCACAATTTTAATAGATGATAGAATATGCGCACACTGAGAGAGGGAAGATTCGTGACTCAATGCGCCTCTCTTCTGTTTGGAAAATATTACGGATGCTGATGAATTATACAGATTTAATCATAAATTTATTGTTATTAAAAAATGAATATATTGTCCAATTATATTAGCATCTGTGACAGAATCCGTGTAATATTCTCTTATGTTTTGTCCTAAAAACACTTCATTTTTTAACTAAACTTAACCACCTGCTTTACCTTCCATATTCATTTCACTTTTCAAGCACATCTCAGCTCTTCCTTCGCCACTTCTTCTTTTTTTTTTCTTATTTAAGGTATGTCTAATCTTTTTCTCTTTTCTGTTAATGAATCAGTTGCATGTGTCAGTTTTTTTTTTTTGTCAATTGATGGTTCTGTGTGTGTTGTGTGGATTGATATTCATTTTCCTTTTGTGAACTGGGAGTTTGCCTTTTTAGCTTGAATTAAAATGGACCCATTTGGGATTTATTGTTAGTTTGTTGAAATTCACATGATAATTTGTTTGTGAAGTTTGAGTTTATGATTTGGGAAAAAAAAAAAAAAAAAAGTGGGCAATAAAGAGACTTTTCTGAGATCCTAATTTAAAATTTTGGAATGCTGATGATATCTTTGAGAAATCATTCTCATTTGAACCAGTATAATGAGAAGCAAGAAAAAGAATGAATTGGGTTTGCTTGAATCATCTGTAATATCATTATTTTGCTTAGACAATATTTCTGTTATCTTCAAATTGTTTTTTTTTTTTTGCTTTTCTTTATTTCTCATTTTAATATAATTTCACATTAATTGTTTCAATTAAATTTATTTTGAGATGTTGCATCCTATTATTTTTTATGATGTATTTTGGGGTGGCAGTTTCTTTTGTTGATAGTGGTTTCATCTGGATACTGGTTGTAGTAATTCAACTTTGTTTGCTGGTGGCATAGAAATTGAGCAGAACAATTACTTGCTTTTGGCACGCCTCTTTGTACGCATGCCAGCGAAGTCCTGCTGGCAATAAAAAAGACATTGGACTTGCACCTCAAAAGCTTATGAGTTTAGAGAGTACGTTGAATCGTACTAAAGCCCTAGAGGGTGTGCACGGGGTGCATGTCATGCCTCATTCACCATTTGCATTAAAGGAGATTACTGAACATGAAGACTTCAAGTCCACCTGTGAAAGTTCAATTATTGGAGCAAATCAATTTCTAATAATGCAGTAAGTAAAAAGGAAACTTTCCCTAGGAACATACACTTAGTGAAGTGTTGTGTATTTGGTTGTTAAGAATAATTGTTCAATTTAAATCATTACTGGAATTTTTAGTTGAATAAATGCGAAATTGGTGTCATGGCATCCTCAATGACTTACTCTTTACATGTATGTTCTCCAGACGAGCATGGCAGCAAAGACCAGCATGTTTGAGGCCCATTAAGGGTTGTGTTCATGGTATTATATAATACATTATTCCATTTTGTGTTTGAATGTACTTTGATCTCTTACCCAAGAATATACACTTGTATCAACCATTGCCCTCTTTTGTCAGGTGACATGCATCTTTTTGAAACAGTTGCCAATGTGTTAACATCAATTCCTTTTATTGCTCTTGGACTGCAGACCCCTAGGTAATATTACACTGTAATCTGCTTGATAAATGCAACGACAATCTAATATTCCTATTATGTCTGATCGGTTTCTTTAATCTGTTTAAAGGAAGAATCTGAATTCTACGATGTATGCTAATTCATTGATTGGAGTCGGAGTTGTGTCAAGTTTGTACCATTCCTCAAGAGGCAAAGTGAGGAAGTATTTAAGATGGGCTGATTATACCATGATAGCCACAGCCACAGTGGTAGGTTAAAACTGATTCATTAATTCTTACAACTGTATCTTAACGTCTTAGTATTACCATGAGTATACTTTATTTTAGATTTCCTCTCATCTTTGCTTTATATCTCTCCCAACTGGTGCAACTCATGAATGCTTGTGCTTCTGATCTTGTTCTCTTATATTAAGTATTATACTTGCCATTTAATTGTTTGCTTCCCATTCCCACTGTATTTATTCCTCTAACCTCATAGAACTTGGCTCAGTTCATTACACTTTATAGTGCCTATTCTGTATCCAAATATGAATGTTTTGTCTATTCTTGTAGTTAACATCCAGCATTTAGCATTCGAGAATTGCTTCACACTGTTCATGAAATTTTATCTTTATGTACAATGTATCTCTAATCTACCCATCCTTAGATGATCTGATATCTTATTCTCTGATTCAACTTTTTACAGATTTTCTAAGTTTATTGTTTATTTAAATGCTTTCATTTATAAGTAATAAAGTATGCACTACACATTTGCCCAATTTTATTGATGCTACATTGCAACTCCAATAATGCTTTGCTCCTCTTTTAGTGTTTTCCACCTTTTTTCCAAATTAAACTTGGTGCAAAACTAAGTACACATTCAGTTTACGTGTTTGATACATGTTACTTGGTCACTAAGCACCTGGCACTGATCATCTTATTTCGTAAGTTATACATGTATGCGAATGCGAGTCTGTGTGACAGCAAGGGGAAAAAAAAAAACTAAAGCAACCTCCAAATAATGCCTAGGTACTGACTATGTTAAACATTTACTGGATTGACAAACATAACTGTTTTTCTACAAAAGACAGTAAAGGAAAAGGGAAGAGAGAGAAAAAAGAACGAGGAATCTGTCAGTTTTATAGTTTAGCAGACCTAAGTGCATAAGCAAGCTATTCATTTATGATGTGGCTTCTGAATTTTGAATCACTAATAACTAATTACAGTATCTATCAATATAATGCGTTGTTGATTCTTTCTTGTCAAGGGCGTGATCTTTCTAGTTATCGTGTACTTTTACCATCATTGGTTACTGAAAAATAAAGGTGCACGCTTTCTGCAGCATATAATTAGTTCACCTGCTTTCATCTTGGTTGAAGATTCTCAGTGTCTTCTAAAAATACAAGTGCAAAACTAAAGAACCTTTTTGCAGTGTCTGTCAAGGGCCCTCAGAGATGAAAACCCAAAGTTGTTGATGGCAGCAACTGCATTGGCTCTACCTGTCCAACCTCTGATGGTTTCAGCTGTTCACACTGGAATGATGGAGGTAACTACCCAACTCTGTACTCCAAGTTGATTGACATGCTTCTAGTTTGCCAATGCTCGTGCCATTAATTTGTTCCACATATCATGAGCTACTGACTGAATTGTGGATTTCCTTTGAAAAAAATCATCGTAACCCAAGTAGAAAATGACATAGCTGATGAATTCAAGTTTTTTTTTTATTTACTTAAATAACATACCAGAAAATCTATTCCTTCCAGGTAGCATTTGCAAAGAGAGCGTTGAAGGATCCAAACCTGAGGATGGCACACACTGTGCATAAGGTTTCATCATTGCTTGGAGGTGTATTTTTCATTGCAGATGATGTCTTTCCCCAAACTCCATACCTTCATGCAGCTTGGCATCTCGCTGCCGCTATTGGTGTAGGCACTTGTAACAAGCTTCTAGAGTAGTGTATATATCTCAGATCAATTCCATATAATACAGATTAGGAGAAAAGCTGCAGCTTCTTCATGAGGGCCATAGTGGCTGTGATTCCTGTCACTTGTAAGCCATCAGAATCATGTAAGCAAGTATGGAGAAAAACTGTTGTCATGGATTAGCATTTGCAGTTTAATAATCCAACCATTGTTGGGTTAATTTCTGTGTGATTCATTTTCTCCTTCCAGCATAAGTAGAAATTATGCATTTAATATGTCATCCAATCTAAGAACATAGTATTTTCTGTATTATGCTTGAACTTGGTGGGCAAAGAGTTAATATAATATATATATATATATCTCTGTATGATTTTCAAGGAAGAATTTGTGGTCATTTTTATTTTCATCCTAAAGTTTATATATATGCATTCTTCACTTTGAACATGAAAATAAATCAACCATTATGATCTTACAAGATTATTATTTAACAAAAAATACTTGAGAGATGGTAGGTGGAGGCAAAGACAAAATTTGCACCATTCTATACCAAAATAATGCATGCCCTTGATGAACAAGATCCCAGATACAAACTAAGGAAGATCCTTGATGAAACAATCAATCATGTAGTCGATCCTATTTAGTAGGAAATTTTTTTGCTTAATTTGATTTGTTTAGAAAATATTTTTTAATTACCTGTCAAATTAGAGTTAGTATTTTATTTTTTATTTTTTAAAGGAACCCAGTAACATGTCACAATCATTTCGAATCCTGTCTTCACCGAAGGTGTTATTTGATTAAAGAGTGTTAACTCATAATTAGTGATTGTATTGATTTTTATTAAAGGGAAATTTCATTTTCTACTTAAAAAATAGATGAAAATTCAGTCAAATTCAAATGTTTTTAGAGTGATCAATTTTCCATTCAAAATTTTGAATATTAGGGAATTTTATGTGTAATGAATATTGCACTTGTAATATAATTTTAACCCTAGAAAAAGACAATAAAAAAGTAACAACTTGACTAAAAAATTACCAACATTGGGCATGACTACAGTTCTAGAGGGTATGGGCGCTGGGACTATTGGTTATCGACAACCCGGGACTAAAAATTAAAAATACCGATTATTTGAATATTTGATAACCTGAAATTTTGGATATTAAACACGAAAATATGAATTTCCAATATGATTTTTTTCTTTACACTAGAGACGAAGACGTTATATTTATTTTGTAACACCCTCATTATCATGCACAATATAATATTATGCATATAATCATGAATTAATGGAATTGAAGTCGTTGTAACTCTTTCCGAGTGTTCGGAATAATTTTTCCGAAATTTCAATATCCTTTTTAATTTATCTGTTTTCTTAAACAGCCCTAAGTATTTTGATCGTAACATAAGCTACAGATATCTGTTTTCAGTGATTTTAGTGTCGTCGGAAATAGTAGAGATGGAGCTCCAATTTTCTTGTTATGTCCTTTCTCAAATTGTGAGCAGAATAAAGTCAAATTTAAACTTAAATTCAGCCCCACTGCATTACGATGGGATTTACACAACAAAATTAACATGTGACTTGTCAATTTAATATTATTTTATTATTATGTCTTAAGGCAAATGTGGCCCAACATTTTTACCCTTTTTTTGCTTCTTCTTCTTCCCCTTTCCTTCCTAGCAAAAATGCAACCCCTTTCTCCCTCATTTTTTTTTGTTTCTTTGCATCCATGACAAGTCTCACACATTGAATTCTTTTCTTGCAATTTCATGGACGAATTAAATAAGTTCATTAACTTCAATATTAGCATTTATTTTGTATTTTAGCATGGATTACTTAAGTTCGGGTTGAAATTCATTTGTGACCCATGTCCATTTCTCATGATTTTGAATGATTAGAGTATTAATCATGCTTAGGTAGGTGGTTATTAACATGATATATGCACGGTATGAGTTGAATCAAATCATATACTTTGGGTTGAGTTAAACCTATAATTTGGGGTTTTTGTCATGCCATGGAATTGATGATTTTGAATTTGATAATCATGTTATAGGCTTGTAATAAGCCAAATTCATTTTATTATTGTTGAGATTATGGTTTGTAAAACATGATTTCTTTGGCTCATTCTTTGAATCTATGTAACCCAAATATGATTTATGATTATGTGCATGAAAGTGTTAGTTTATGTGTTGATTTTACATGATAGATGATGATTAAGCATGTGGTTGTGATGAAGAAGTTTTGGGTTAGCATGTTTTGGGTTGTGGGAGAACCTTTGTTTCAGGATCCCGCGTCATGATGCACACCTGTGCATCGAGACACACCCTATAAAAATAAATTAATTTATTCTAATCATCCAAAATCTGAAAAATCAGATTTTGCATCAAAAATATCAAATTATGGAGGAATACAATTAGTGTCCAAATTTTACAATTTGATCATTTTAGTCATAATTTATCAATTACACAACTAGGTGATTCCTAACCACTACCAAATGATTTATGCATCTAATACACATTAAAATATATCCAATATATGAAAAGCCTTAATTTTGATTTGGGCATAAATCCTAATTTTATCAATTAATCAAATTAACCAAAATTAGCCGAAATTACTTTAATTCATACTTTAATTCAAACTTTTCAACATCAATCAAGTCTCACTACTTTGAAATAACTCAAAAATATTTTTAGATCATCATTGAGTGGCACAACAACTCTAGAATGACAACAATTCATCTAATAACTTTAATAAGCCTTAATTACATTACTTAAGCTTATTCCAAATACTACACATGCATATATCCATTTTCAAGGCATCCAAGCATCTCAACATATATTTAAGAGAGTGAAAAAATAAATCCACTTCATATGTAGAGTAATAAAAGAAAGTAAGAAAAATACCTTACTTTTCTTTTTTTCTTCAACAAAAACTCTAACACTTTTATTTTCTCTCAAACCTCTCTTTTTCTATGTTATTGGAAGCTTGAATAATGAAACAAATGAAATAAAATTCACTTGTATACTTAGGTCAAGCTTGGCAGGTAAAATGGTCAAATTGGCTACTTAATTTAATTAAATAAAAACCCCCAACTTATTTATTCAATTTGATAACTATAACCATAACCATAAAATTAAAATGCCAGTTGTAACCAATTACAATTCACCATTTATCATTCAAAATAATGACTTATGAATATTTTATTTTTAATTACTTAATACATAATAAACGATTTATGCCACTATTAATTAATGTGTATCTAATCAAATTATTTATTAAATACAAATACACATAATTAAGAAATTACCAAAATTCCCTAAGTATGTGTATTTTTTTTAACGATTAAACGATTTATGGATAATCGATATTATTCATAATTTGCTGCCCTAGTACTCTGAGATATTTCATTATGTGATGAGACTCTCTAAGTTCAATATATATATATGTCACGGAATCCAATTTCGTGTCCATAATTCATCACCATAAATTACGACGATCATGAATCCTCTCTTGATACACACCGGATATCCTGAGAATTAATTCACACCCAACAAACATGCAGAGGTCTGACTTAAATAGGTCGGTGATGTGACTGTCATCAAAGTGTGGAGGATATCTCATATATCCATAGTTTTGTCTCAAGTCAAATGACCATTATATAATCCACCCGATAATATTTTTATTGACGTAGGTGTACCATTTATTAAGAATCTTTAGTGAGTCATTCAATGTTTATCCATTATAAACACATATATGTCTATATAAGTCTCCAAGATTCATGTTTCATTGAGTAATAACCATTGGAATCTTCAATTCCAATATACGACATGTACCGATCTCGACGGCTACTGACCAAGTAATGTAAAACATTGGCCATAAATTATTTAAAATTGATATTGTTATGATACAAATCAATATCAGTTCTGACGCTTTTCAATTATATCATAACTAATCATTCTAATGTATGTTACATCTTTATTATATAAAAATATATGATAAAAAAATTATTATTTTTCAAATATAAAATATGTATGATGTATTTACAGGGAAATACAATGAAATTGGAGCGCCAAACATCAATTCAACAAATTTGAAGAATATTTCACAGCTTTAGGTTATATAGAACATCATAAGCTTATTGTTGGTTTTATTCTAGGTCTCAAGATCATCAAACAAGCATGAATAATAAGTGTGAATACATCAAAGGAGATAGCGGAATACTCACATCGATTGGTTGTGACGATTTGAAGAAGAACAAAATGATTTTCCCCTTCAAAGTGGCGCCAATAGCAGTGCAGTCCACTGCTCAGTTTTCAGTTTTGGTCCATGAATTTGAGCCTCGAACTTGCGTCAAACGATTCCCGGCTCGTGGGTGAGTTTCCCTAACACCTTCGTATGCCTCTTAGGAGTGTGCTAGCACTTGGATTTTGCCACAAAACCCTCAAAATGCATCATCATTTTCGGCCAACATGGGCAGTCACTGCCTTGGGCGTGACTTTTAGAGGGGAAGAGAGAGAGATAGAGAATGGATTAGGTTAAGGGAAAAAAGTGTCAAACATTTCACTTATATATTTCAAAAATACTAAAGCATTTACCATTTATTTTATGCTTTTAAAAAACAATAAAACAAATATAATTACTTTATTTAATTCTTTACCCTTGGTAAAAGGTGAAAAGGAAAAGCCTTTCATTTCCAAAAATTAAAAATTTCCCCCCCCCCAAAATTCCCTCCAAATCTCAAATGTCAAATCAAAGTGTCAAAGTTACTTTCCAAAAAGTGATTTGACTTTTATGACTTGCGATGTGATTTGCGATGGACTTGCGGCACGTGATTCAAAATCGACGTAACTTCGCAAACACATTCCGAGCTCGGTTTCGATAATTCTAAATTAACGATTTTCTCGATGCCTCATAATAAATCCAATTACTAATCACGTCGCTCGAGAATTAATTCTAAATTAATTCAAGTGCCCGAATTAAAATCTAATTTTAATTCCTAATCGAAATCCAATTTCGTTTAATATATCGAATATATTATTTATCGATTAATCGTTCTCTCTCTTTAAATTGATATTTTATCCTAGATAAAATATCTCCGCAATTAATCCCAGATTAATTTTCTCTCTCTTCAAATTAACCCCAGATTAATATATAATGCGAGTCATACGTCATCGGTGTATCATTGGGAAGCGACCCATGAGATCTCCGGATATGTTGGCAGTAAATTCGGTCGTCGGACTATCCGAACACGTAAGTACCAAGTATTACGTTTTACCGATTTACAAGACAAGGTTGACCTCTAGCAAAGCGTCATGCCTACCCAATTCTCCGGAAATATCCTTACAGGAATATGTGATCTATATCAGGCGTAGTTAGTATACGTAGTATTGCGTATTTCGATCCAGTATTGGATGATCACGTGCTAGGCCTGAGGCTGGATATGTGTCTGCCCCGTACGAAGCACATGTCGGATGTCTGGTAACTAGTCTCTATAATCGGATATACATGATCGAGTCATAATATCCCGATAGCCGCGCAGTATATAAGAGCACTAATTCGTATCCTACGTGACCATCATCTCCATATGACTGGAGTGACACTTCCGTCTTGACATCACACCCAATACACTACGTTCTCAATATACCCAGCATTGGCGTACACAGAACCTGTTTAAAGCCCTGGACGACCTCAACTAAAGTATATTGATTGTCGCAAGTATTAGCGGTGCAAGTCTCAGGTTAAGACCAAATCACCTACCCTGATTGCAGACTCCCACAGACACAAAGTCATACTACCAATGGGATTTGCGGTGGTCTAATCCAGAGCGAAGCTGTTTCCCGTACATCGGTGAAACACAACTCCTATACACTTGCCTGAGTATCATATACCCAGATATACGAGAACTATGCCGTTATGTCTCACATAACACGCACAAGTGTAATACTAGTCTTTTACGCATCTATCGATGTCCAATCTCGACAATGCTCTGACTATGGATTGTTTAATGATTTATCCTTCATTGATTGATACTGTCTCATATCATTCTCAATCTAGGAACAAATCATAAGGACCTCCTATCATTTATATATCTAAGGTGATCTAATCACAAATGATAAGAGTGCAATCTCCTATGTCACATAGTTAATTTGTACAACAACACTATGATCTGTACAAATAGTGACGCTATGGGTCATAACTGTCCAACACTCCCACTTGGCCTTTAGCCAGTCACTCGAGTGTCTAACACCCGAACTATGTACGGGTGGCTCAAACTGCTGAGAAACTGCTTTCGTCAGCGGATTTATATGATTATCGTCTGACGCGATTCATTCATCATCACATCACCATGATGTATGATCCGAACGAATCAGATGAATAGTAGAAGTATATAGCTGGATCGTTGATGAGACCATTAATTCTTTAGCCTGTGCTGACGCCCAGCTCAGCCGCTAACAGAACTATATCTAATCCAATTAGATTTATTTATTGACCCAGATGGCTTCTATTGCTGCCTCAGCTGCAATAATAATCCGCATTTGTTATTTATTCGGTAACAGTATCTTGCTTGGAAGATTTCCAGCTCACTGTACCGTTATTCAAACTGTACAGTACCGTTTGCGACTTTTAGTCGTCTTTATCGGTTCAGGAAACTTGCTACAGTGATCCCAGTCACTTCAAGTTCTCCTTCTCCATAGTAAAAGACATCATCCTTAGTTCTCTAATATACTAACAGATGTTCTTAACATCAATCCAGTGACTATCACTTGGATTGACCTGATTGTGACTCCATATGCTCAAAGCGTATGAGACACCAGGTCGCGTACATTTTAATGTACAATTTCCCAGAGAGTTTAACAACTTAAATCTATCCCAGTAGATATTTATTCCCAGAATAAAGGTTGTTTCTCCCGAGAATTCACGGAGAATTTTTCTTGAAGCCAAGCTTTCCCCGATTATTTTATGGGAATTTCATTTCCAAGAAATGATAAATGTTAATTATTTTAAGGACATTCATTGTCAGTGCGCTCCCACTAACCTCTATATACACAAGAATCATTTTCGTTTTGAAATAAATCTAAATCGTTATGATTAATCAAACGTTAGTTCCAAGAACCTATTGCTTGCTTCAATCCAAACGTGGATCGAACAACACGCAAACCTAGTTATTTTCCATTTCGGTCTTACGTGACGGTTTAATACTTTAGCCGATCTGTTTGTCTATTTCGTGTCGAAACTCTAAAAAGTTTCTGATTTATGTTCTTTAAAAAGAAACACATAACCATAACGCGATGCCACATCCGTATAGGTCACGAAACATTCATATCACAATCTAGCCTAGCTAGATATGGACACACTTACTTCACTATGAATAGGGCTTAGACTATGGCATTTTCACTATTACCAAGTAAATAGTATTTTAAGTATTTTACTAAAGAACTAGATTTCGTAGACTTTATTTGAATATCAAATCAGTCCTAATAACCCACTCTTCAAAGTGTGGATATACGAGTCTTGTTTATTGTGTCATAGACAACAATGCCACATTTAAGTCTTTCTGATCAAATCAGTTAGAGCTATGTATTTGTCATATAAATGTTTGAGATTTTTATATTCAAAAACATAAATACTGTAATTCACATCTAATGTGTTTATCTCAATATCATCTTTATATAATGAAACACTTTAGTGTTCTAGATATAAAGGTTATCCGCAACGATTAAAACACTGATATAGAGATAATGTTCTAGTCTAGCTAGTTACATTATAACAGTTCCTAATTTAAGTACATACCCCAAGGGTTAGTTCCTAAACTTAGGTTATCTAGGTCGAAACAACGACTTTCGTCCCGTTTCCGATTCGCAGATAATCTCAGCTTAAAGCAGTATCATGCTCACAGTAGATTCTGAGTATCAATGCATATATTTTATGTACCACACTAAGTATTTAAAATCCAATTTCAATACTAGTATTGAACATAATAATGACGAATATATTTAAAGTCAGAGCCTTGCTCTTTCTTTAATTCCTTCATGTCTGCCATATCCAAACGGCAGTCATTTTGGGATATGTTCTTTATCTTCCCAGAAGATCTTAATGATTTTACCTTTACCCTTTTCAATATTCAGAAGCCTTCGGCCAAGCCTTGGGTTTCTAGAATATTGAGTAAGGTGCGCCTTGCGCTATTAGCCTAATTGTAAAGAATTGATTTTATCTCCTTGAGCATAGTTCATTAACTCTCCAAGAGTTATAATTGCAATTTTAATACTTCTTAAATCTAAACATAGATTTATGACA